>JAHWFP010172898.1:13677-25679 GCA_023313725.1 Lithobius niger
GTGATCTGATGCTACAAAAAGGCCCGTGTACAGCCAAAAAAGACTCAGCGGATTTGTCACAGGACTATTTCACCTACTTTTTGCATAAAAACTTATGTTTCGGGGGAGGGGGGGGGATAGGAAATTCCAATATATTTTTTAATATGCTATGCTGACCTGAAGATGTATTTCTGGAGTGGTACGATTATAATATAGTATCGTTAGAAGTTTTCAGGTACAGTTTTTGGATGTTCATTTAATCATTGTGACTAATGCATCTGATTGTCATATTTCGAGTGGTGAACTTTGGGCGGGACAACCAGAGTTCTATGAATTTCTTTTCATTTACGAAAAAAAATAAAATCATATTACTTATCAATGAACTGTGTCCAACACAAAATCATTCAGTAAGTGATGCGTCAGCTACTATCCATTACCATGTTGCACGTCGCACCGAAATAAAAAGAGTAAATATGAAGCTCTATCTCGTGAGTACGCAGAAAGGAACAAACAGGGACAGACGTCCATATATGTTCGGTGATGGTATACGACTATTTAGAACAAAGGTGTGTCAGTCACTAAATAGATGGAATGTCATTCAACTACAAATAACTATCTAAAAAAACAACAACTTGAATGATTGTTCTCTGGCTGCAAATAAGTTCAGAGTAGTAGCGTTAACAACGTTTGGCCAATCCGTTCGAAACTTTATTGACATACTATTACTGATGTACAATTTTCAATAGTCATGTGTTCGAACCTGTGGTATGTATCATTTGTTTACACATCATCAGTTTGTGTCCACATAAAATGGAAAGCGTGAGATAGAAAATAGCAAAGACTTAATTCTATAGACTCTAGGCCTAACTTTTGCAAGTCATTTCTATAATACAGGAAATAGTAATCTGGCATCGAGTGTTATATCATGAATGCTCTTGAAGCATTCACTGTCACCTTGTAGGTAATGAGACCATGCAGACTCAATGATTGACTTGTCGTACATCTTTTAAGATCAAATATTATTGTAGGTATTCCGATACTATTACAGACCATGGTTCGATGTGGAGCCAGCAGTAGATCAGCATGTACATTCTGTACTATCATTCTTCTCGCGTATTGAGCAGTAAAAGTTTAAAGAGTATCTTGTGTTTAAGAGGTGTAAAGAAAATATCTCGGACCCACTTACTGAATGATCTACCTTCGTGACGTATGTTGTGATCCAGTGTTCATGATTTCCAATGTTGTTTTGGTACTTTGATGATTGTAAACTGTATTTTTTTATGATCGCATTACCTCCCACATTGATATGCCGGTTTCCGCAATATATGCAGTGTACCTCTTCAAATGTTTGTTTGATAGAGTATTTCTTAAAACTACGTTCAATAAACTGTATAATTAGCTAAATTATACACTTGTCAATTACTCAATACACCTGAAATGGGACCAGTACACATTGCGAATCATATACATGTGCGTCAAATGCATCTGCAAAATTATATTACGGATATACATGTTTCCGAAGTATATGTAGAACATTAAAAAAATGTAGCAAATAAAAAAAATACAGCAAAGACAACCTAAGCTTATACTTTGTCAACTTGTCAATACAGATTAATGATGTTCCAACCTGCATTAAAGGGCATATAATACGAATTTCACTTATTTTTTACAATTATTGGCCTTTCTTAACTCTCCAAAATCGAAAAGATAATTGAAACCATTGTGCACAACATTTTATTCAACGAAAAATGACTTTAATTTTGGTGACATTTCTTGTCAACAGCTACCACAACATTTATTTTTTTCAAAACGACAAATGTTCGATACCAAAAGACAAATCTAGACACACGCTAGTGTGTCGCGCCAAGTTAGGCAACAAACATCACAACAAACATCACATCAATTCAATTGTCGAGGTTGTAAACCATTGTAGCGCGACGCCATTGCGTCAGTGTCTTATATCTTGAAGCATAGTTGGACACATTTCAGGTACTTGGGGAAAAATAATAATGCGGTACAAAAGCTTAAATTGTGTTGAAATCAAGAATAATGACCCATCTGACAAAAATTAACTTGTGTTTGAATGCCAGCTATGCTGCTTTCAATGCAAAATCTGCCCCTCAATAGCGTTGAAAATGTGTTACTAACTAGCTAGCTAGCTAGCTAGCTAGTCCGCTCATCCCCATGTTAAATCCCATAGGGTGATTATTCATCGATTCCGAGATAACGGGAAGGCTTCCAGCTATGAAATTGGACGAATGGGTGCACTACAATACGAACTGCGTACTTTTTACGGTTTGGAGCCTGGGGGCGTAACAGGGATGGCGTGGGAGGGTGCGTAAGTACGAAAATATTGTTATATCCATTGTTAGTATTGTCGGCATCGTCTCTCATTGGACGGTCAAAGTTCGGACAATGAGTACGTGTATACTGACGTACGTGCCGAGGCACACACTAGTGCATCACAATAAATCTAAACAACGTTGCAAAGAAATTGTATTCATGTCCAATTAACGAAAAATAAACCAAGTGTAAAAACAAAGCAAAAACTGGTAAGGAGGCCACCAAGTTGAGAGTGGTTCGGCTCTTCAAAGGAGTGATATCAACACACCAAAACTAACTAAATACAACAAATTACAACAAAATTAAAACCAAACCAAAAACCAATAAAGAGGTGATTAAGTTGAGAATGGTTCGGTCTATAGGCAAAAGGTAGTAGCAAATTGTTGAAAACCAATTTCTTGTTGACGTGACACTTTATTACTCATCTGCACGGTAGTGGAGTTGAATCAATGCACAATTTAAAAAAAAGGAGTGATATCATATCAAAAACCAAAAATGGTAAAAGGGGCCACCAAGTTCCGAATGGTTCGGCCCTTCAAAGGAGTGATATCAACACACAAAAACATTCGCCAACTTAATCGCACCGAATAATACTTTGGACGTTAAATGAAAACTTGAACATTGATACCGAAAGTAGCAATGTTCTAGTTTTCATTTAACCTTCGAATTATTAAGCGGTGCGATTAAGTTGGCGAATGTTTTGGTGTGTTGATATCACTCCTTTGAAGGGCTGAACCATTCAAAACTTGGCGGCCCCTTTTACCAGTTTTGGTTTTTGATATGATATATAACACTAGAAAAAATGTTATTTATTTAAACTGCTTTTAGTAGCCTATCGTACGAAATCCTCCTAAATCAGTGCAACTGCGTGATTTCTACGGTTGACACTTACCACACAATATTTATCCCGATAATATTTTTAAAAATATCTCGGTAACCGATACTATGTTGTGTTGAAACAAAGTTTGAGGCTGGAAATTTTGACTTGAGTTAAAAGCAATGAAAACACCAATACTTAAACTCAAAATAAAACTGTGATTTTATATATTAATTTGGATAAAATATCGAGTTTTATGACAGTCGAGTTGGATTGGGTTGGGTCTAAGAACACAGCATCAATAATACAGTAAAAACATTGCAGATGCCTGCCTGTATGATCCGACCGTCACAATCGTTTAGTTTTGATTTTATTAACACTTGTGTTGCGTCGCGTCGTTAGTTAGGTTTGCGAGAGGAAACCCAGACTATTCAAGTATTGTACTGTGAATTTTGCAATCGAATTAATGAAATAACAAGTCAATAATTCGTTTTGTCAGAAAAAGGTCGATAAGATAACCGACGACAGTTGCATCATGATATCATCAGTTTATTGATAATCGTGTCACTCCTACTGGCAACCTACCAAATGCTAGTAAGGTGCATACTACAGTAGATGTAGAAGTGTTCGTTCAAAAAACCTGCCTTAAATGCGGGTTTCCGCCAAACGAAACTATGCAACATCTAGCACCATATAGCGCTAACTATTTTTCTCTAGCACATGCTCGCAGCAAGCAAAGAAATGCAAAAAAGAAATATCTTTTAACACAACAAACAAGCAATAGAGCAGTGACACGACGTAGTATTATTGCATATATAACTCTATGCTGGAGCCTTAATGGGTTAGCTGCAAGGGGCACTGCAGAGAAAAACAGAAGGGCGTCATCCTGAAGCTAATGCTGTGAAGAGTGATTTTTTTGACCTAAAACGCGCGATTTTTGATGTTGGAGAAAACAACGTTATTTTAAGCCTAAGAAATCCGCACTTTCGTTGTTTTTCCCTCCATTTTTTATGTAGTGCACCTTCTAGTTATGCCCTCCAAATCCCATACTGGTGCCAATATGGCGGCAAATGTCACTGCTCTATATGCCTCCTTAGTTACTGTGTAGAAATATGATATGTCTTCGTGCACCTGTAAGCAACCCATAAAGGTTAACTAGCCATATTGTTCGCCTCGCTCACTCCATTGGCGTCGATTCATGCTTCATGTAATATCTTTTGATTCCGAGAGCATCACAAAATTGATGTACTGATTATTTCGACGCAACTAATCGAAATTGTTGCTCACAGTTTGTCTATCCCATTCCTCAGCACGTCTCATTTCATCTCTATCGTTCAAAACATTAGATTTGTTTGTTTGTATGGTTGTACGTCTACTCATCCAGAAGTAATCCCCTACGAAGGTGAGAGATGAAAAATTGAGCAAGCAAAGCGAGACTCACATTGAAAAGGGTTTACTTTACGTGGAAATCGCTCCCTTTGCTCGCTCAATCTACGCACGTCTGTGCTTCAGACACCTGATACCCTTTTAAAACCAGGTTTAAGGCTCTGATTTTTCCATGCATCAAGTCAATTGATACAAAACCAATTATTTTGAGATCTACGTGCAGTATGATGGAAAAATACGTCGTCCTTTTAGGTTATTTTTTGCATGGAGCCTTATCGAGATCATCTCTGTACGTAACTCAGCTTCAAGACGGTTTGTTTGTCATGAATCTTAACCCGTCACGCTCCATGACGTCATGGACAACCTTCATGAGGGTAAAAAAAAAACTTTGATGTTATTTCTTCAAGTTCTTTTGCGTATTTGAGGGTTATAATATCAAGTTACAACGATGAAAATAGGCTATTAAAAGCGCAATTTAATTATCTTTCATTTGGTCCTACTCCCATCTTTGTAGGTGCCTTGGTTCCAGAGGAGTAGAGGTACAAACACGCACGCATAACATACTTTTTTAATGATGTAGATGATATTACTGTTACTAGATGGATTACTAGGTAGATTCTTTATGTTCTTACGTGGCGCCTTCTATTGGCAGTAATATCGTCAACCTTTACAGCTTGCTGCAAGGTGTGCAAGGTCTTTCCAAGTTTTTACTCAATAATTAAGGAGGTACCTGGCTTGTTTGTTGTGTTAAAAAGATATTTCTTTGTACATTCCTTTGCAACGAAAGTTTGCACCAGCTAGCACCATCTAGTTCTCTCAAGCAAGCAAAGGAATGTACAGAGAACTAGATGGTGCTAGCTGGTGCAAACTTTCGTTTGGTGGCCACCTGCCTATGAGAAGAGATGTGTTGAATGTGTGACAGTTGTTGATTAGGGCAAAAGGATGGGGGAGCACAATTCGTGAGGTCACATCATTTTTTTATGGAGTAATATTTTGTGTGCCAACAAATTCAATTTCTAATATTATAAAGTACACAAATAATCACCCGTCGCAGCATGTGGGGACTGTAGTGACCAGACGTGTGCAGTATAAACGAAAAAATATCATTTGTAGACACTCATCTTCAATGGAGTCCCCAGATCCAACGAGACGACGGTTTTTTTTAAATATATTTTTATATGCGGACAAAATTATGCTTTTTTTTGTCTTTTCTAGCATTCCCTCTCTCCTAATGCAATCTCCACCCCCCCCCCAGAGAAGTTATTGGCTTCCCTGCCATCTCCGTAGCTTATCCTACTGTGCATGCGCGAGCGCAGCCCTCCTATAAGAGCTCTTTTCTCCGGGCTTCCATGCTGCGTGGTTGTCTCTCTCTTGCTCCTTGCTCCATGAATTCGGTGTGACTGCACCAGGGCCATTGGCATCCTTCTGCCATCATTAGACCGAGTCACATACGAGGCTTAGGCCTGCTGTGACCTCTTCCTCATTCATCATGATCACTGTTTTGGCATTATGGATGCCCAGTGGTCATTACGGCTGCCGACCCTTTCTTCCAATTGTTGAAACAGTTCGCTGGCGCAACCGTTATCGCCTGCCAGTTAGGGGAACTTTAGTCGGTTCTTTCTTCTAAGCAGTCACCTACAGCTTAGGCCCACTTGCGACCCCTTCACCAGTTCATCGTCACCACCTACTTTCCTGGACACTGAGTGAGTGGTTAAAATACCATGGTCTGAGCTAGTATGGTCCCTTCACTCTCGGTCATTCTACAGTACTTCATGCTAAACGAACTTCATGCACAACAACGAAGGTGCGGCCCAGGTTGCCACAACACCCCTCATCTTCTCACAATTTTGTAGACATGCTTTCACATCACGTCCTTAGCCGTGTCTGCAGTTCTTCATCCATTGGTTCCTCAGCAACCTAGAGGACGGCGATATAAACGACCACTGTCTCCCCTGTCTCACACAGGCAAGCATGACCCTCGACACCGGCTCTTCAAGAGAAAAAAACGACCTACACCACTTGGGCCACCTCCGCCTGGCCATTCAGGCCTGCATTGACGTTTTCATCATGGGATCCGTGCCCCACAGCGGTCTGCTGCCTGTCTCCTACACTTTTAGTCCCTTGACGACCCTGTGCCCACTTACAGTTCACTTGAACATCGAGTCGCCTAATACGAAACTTAGTAACAACTCCTAAAACTAGGAGTTCTCACTTGGTTCGTCGAATCGCCGATCGCCTCTTGGATCGTCTGCTCGTTGATTAACGTAGAAAGTCCTTCACTACCTTCACCCTTCTGATTGCTAAGGGTGGGCTTATATAAAACAAATAAAATAAAATAAATCAGCCACGACGTCTCCTGTTCTACAAACGAACCGAAGCTCTCATCTTGAACATTCCTTCAGTCCGGACTTACAGAAAAGCCAGTACTTTCTGACTTCATTACCTGACGTTCCCTTGTGGTCGTTTGCATCCTGTAAAGAAATTTTGTTCTAATGCCGTGGGCCGGTTTTCCTACTGGCTTGCTACCTACCTTAACTATGCCGTGTCCTTCACCTACAGGACTCTTCGTCCCTGTTAGCTTTTCCATTTCTTCCACAGCCATACCGCGCTGAAAATACTGGTTCTCGTCCGATCAGTGAAGTTAAGAATTATCAGGCCCAATTAGTGCTCAGATGAGTGACTGTCTAAGAATATCGGATGATCTTTAAAATCGTGATCGCCCTCCTGGAGGTCCTTACTACAGCTTTTGGCGACCCGTTCACCATCATAGAACACGACTGGTCTTCGTTCTCCTGACAGTTCATGACGTCCATTCGACACTCAGGCCTTATACAATGGCCAGACCCGAAAACGACTTAATTCGGCTAGCCTCCGACACACCTTGACAGCCTGCACCTGCGATTTAGCATTGGGTTGGCAGGTCGGCTAGGATTCTGCCCCTTACTACTGCTCGACGGTGGCCTGTCACACCTACCATCCTGCATTACCAAGCCAACTGCAATTTTTAGGTCTGTGGCAGGGACCATTCCATCCTTGCTATTCCTCTGGCAGGGACCATTGCCATAGGTTGCTCGGTCACTTGTACGCCTGTCAACAGCTCCTGCTCCTTCACGACTGCTTCATAGCTTCTTAACAGTTCTTACTTGTCTACAACGGTCTGCCTTTCACTTTCTCCATCAACCCCATAAGGTCGTCACATTCATCACTCCTTTACCGGAAGATGGGCAGGAAGAAGTAGGGGGAGGGGCAACCATGGCCTCTTTTAGACCCCTCTCTCTTACCCATGTTACAAAGGTCATCGTCCGACCAACATCTAAGGACGCACCTTGCATTTCAACTACACATCATCATCGCCGGCTTCATCAAATCCTCAACTTCTCTTCCTCAACCATGGTTGAAAAACCCTCAAGGAACTCTTGCCTGCACAGCTTATTCACGGGTCGTTCATCTTTCAGGTGATTCGCCTCTGGACTGGTCATTTAAGCGGACTTCTCTTCACCATGTCCTCACCATTTTCTTCAGGACAACGTTTCGACTTCAGCATGATTAGTTCCTCGAGTCCTCAGTGGTCACCAAGTCCCGAGTTATAGTTTTGCCGCGCTCCCAGCCGAAGCCATGGCACCAGAAAGAGAGAGGGACAATTTTGCTAGGTAATTCCAATCGGAAATTCGAAGGATCCTCACATGCCACAATCAACATAAGCACGAGGCATCACAGCGCCCTTCTCTTCCCGAAAAGGCCAGGGGTGGCTGAGGTCAGGGTCGAACCAGGTACCGCTTGCACATGAAATGGTCGTGATAACCATTAGGCTTCCTCGCCCCCTACCAAGCCCCGAGTAGTGAAAATGTCCAGACTTCAGTTCTGGACAACCCCATTTCGACCCTCACTTGGTCTGTCAAAAGCACAGTTCCTGCGATTGCTACACACGTCCATGTGGCATTTGCACTACCGTAACAAAGGAGGACTGGGCCTTGATTAAAGTCTATCAAGGACCATTCAGAATCTGCTCGGCTCAGAAGGCCCGAAAACGAGTTAGGGATTGCCTCGCTTCTAGAACACACCCAAATGCTCAGTTGACCACCTCAACGGCTTCCTCGGTTCAACTGTCTCCAGCGAAAGGGGACCTTATTGACTGCAGATTCGTTTTCCCAGCGGTCACCAGCAACCACTTCCACAACAACACATCATTGATACCACGACCAACCCTGCAGGTGATTCATTACCTTTCACCAGACGGCCTCTACTTTCACCACCTTCACTTTCCAGCCTCGGACTGGAATGCACCACAAGGATCTCAACTAAGCCTCACTCCGACTGCTATCTGCTCTGCCCATGTGTCTTCCTGTGTCTCCTTCAACAACTAGCCCTGTTCAGCCATCTTCATCTATGGCTGCTGTGATGTTGCCTATGGGTGCATGACCACATCCACCTCCTTCCCCGGTCTTACATCCTCTTCTTCCCCTCGCTCTCTTACTGCTAGGCCACTACGGGCTCGACTTCTCCTACGTTCACTTCTGAGTCTTTATTCTCCTTGGCCGTGGCTCTGATAGCCGCACTTCTTCATGGGCTGCAGTTGTCTTTTGGTGATCTCACTAGCTTCGACCTTAACATCGCGACCGTTAGGTCTGCGGCCCACTTGCTCTCAGTGGAATCTGACAGTCTCCGCATGGCAACAACCATCCTGGCGTCTCAAGTTACTCTCCTTCACAAGACGAATGCCAGTTTTACATTAGATGCAACTCACCTTCGCCAACGAATCATCAAGCTGCCAGCAAGTCCGTCTTAGCATTTCCATTGCAGTCGTTCGTCTTTCATAACATCTAACGGTCGTTCCATTCCACACCATCCTCGTACCATAGGCCAGATTGTGCTTCCTCAACATAATCCGAGTCGTGTGCAAACCAGAAACGGTAACCCTTGGCTCGTTCCACCACACCAGCACCTTGGTTCTAGGCACTACGATGACGAATCGACGTTGGTATCAACCTTCCTTCTGGAGCAAGAACAACTGCCTTGTGCAGATCTTGACAAATGTAGAATGTAGACCACTCTCTGACTTTGGTAACCTTGGTGACCGTTCTCCCCTGCGGTGTTTTGATACTCGACACGATCACGGTCTAACGCCGTTTGGCCATTTCGCTTCTAACGTAGACTCCAGTCAGCGGTGCACAACCTTGGACCAGAATACATTTCCCTAATCTTAGCCATGCTGTTTGTTTCCCGATCACTACGACTTCTACCATCCTCGAGGCATCTCCCTGCTAACAACTTTAGGTAAGCCGAAACGTAGAATTTTTGTGTATATGTGTACACTTTACTGGATTTTATTTTTTGACATTCACAACTTCTTCCTCCTTAGGACGGTCAGGCACTGCACGTCCCCTCCTACACCTTGGTTGGTAGCTTCGGCTCATCAACTGGATCACATTTGTTTTCCTTCACGGACCTTTCATTATCAAGATGTTCCATGATGCCTTTTATCCAATGTACGCTTGCATACTGGGCGCTCTCCAGTTTTAGACAGGCATCATTAGCAGACGCTCGCCCTGATCATGTACTATCTCCACCCTTCGCTTTCAACTTGCGAATCTAACTTCATATCCATTTATCTAGTGACTGGGTCACATTGTGGTCCCTATCTCATTCTAATATCCTATTTGCAAATGGCTTACTCCGTTCTTACTACATCTTACCTATGAAGACCTATGATCTTCATTCTACTTCCAAACGAAACTACGTTTGTCTCTTCCAGCTTCAACGAAGTCTCGTCCCGCTCATCACCAAATTTAACCATCCAGTCACATCAGCAACAAAGAATGTTCTAGCTGCCTAGCATAAAAGAATAAGAGAAAGGATAACGAAGACAATGGAAAAGTCATCACGTCCACGAATACCACCAACCATCGGATCTTCCAGACCTACACACATTTGCACCCTAGACCCACCAGGTCGCACAAAGTTCAACCCTTGGTTTTCGAGCAACCACATCTCTTCACATCATTGAAGGTGATTTCAGCTACCTGTTCTCTTGTAGCTATTCATCATTCTTCCCTGAACCTGTAAGCGACCACGATGGTCTTCGGGCCACTACACTACCTTGTTGACTGGTCACACAATGAACGTTGGATATTTCCATTTCTTCCCTTCCTATACTACATCAAGAAGAACTGAGATGCCATAAAAGCAAGATGACCCCTCATTGTTGGGTTCCCTACACCTATTGAAACGACCCTCGATTGTCTGTCCTCGCTACGTTCCCACGCTTCAGGTTCACTGGTCGTTGATTCTGGGACTGCCAGCGCGTAGCCAGGGTACAGTCCCATTGCCAGTGACGAGGTTTGCTGAAATGCTAAAAAGGACAGGTAATGTATATTTCATCGGCATGTAAAACATCAGTTTACCAGGGGTACCTGGTTATAGTTGGTTTTTATTGCCTAAACGAAAATACACATTACCAACACCTACCCTGCCTTCCCTCTTGAGTTACCATAGTAACAATTGAGAGGTACTAAAAGAGATGAAGCATGGCCTCAAACCAGCACTTTTACAGGAGGGCTGCGTTCACGCATGCGAAGTAGGACAGAAACAAACATTTTCGTTTAGGCAATAAAAACTAATTTCAACTCATTTCAGTTTGATGTTTTCATCGCAGTTTCGTTTCTCTTCGTTTTAAAGCCTTTTGCATAAAACATTACTCTATAAATTTGATTCCAATTATGGCAGTTTCCCATCGCCTTTTCCCATTTGATCTGAGAATCTGAAAATTTTTGGCATTTGCTCTGGCAACGCGTCACGGAACATGCTCCTAGCCTTTTCGTTTTCCTTTCTGATCCGAAAGTAGACTCAAGCTTGGGTAGATTTTCCGAAATTGGCAGAAAGGTTAGCATATGGGATAGCCAATCAAATCTCAGAGGTGTTACCAAGTAATCTCGCTACTGCAGTCGACTCACCAGCCCAATAAAGATTAAAGCTCATTAAGGGACAGAAATTTTATTTCGGAAACGTGAGGAGGTATTCTTGTGTATCAACTTGTAAAAACCGACTAGTTGATAAACAGAAAAATAGCTCGCGACCTACACATGCAGCCTAGCAGATAATCCGTCCGTTAGCAACAGATTCTGTGGCCTGGAACATGACCAAGGATACTTTTGTATTGTTTAGGTGATGGCTACGGAGACTTCTTACTACGGTCCAGTGCGATGCTG
Source organism: Lithobius niger (assembly GCA_023313725.1). Taxonomy (NCBI): domain Eukaryota; kingdom Metazoa; phylum Arthropoda; class Chilopoda; order Lithobiomorpha; family Lithobiidae; genus Lithobius; species Lithobius niger. The sequence goes on from JAHWFP010172898.1 coordinate 25,408, forward strand.
ACCAGCCCCAAAACTAGAATCATTTAGGGGGCATTGGATAAACGCGTAAGGCAGTTAATGACAACACCAGAATAGGGCAATCCAGGTCTAATTACACAGCTCAATATCACAAAAAGGTTGGTCTTGAAAGTTTTAAACCGAAATATATTAATTATTCACTACATACGGGCATAATTAGTTCAGTCAAATTATATCAAATGGTCGGAATAATTCATAAAACGCTTATTTTTGCACAGATGTTCGTAGTGACACTAAGTTCAACATGCTAAAAG
>JAHWFP010172900.1:0-10011 GCA_023313725.1 Lithobius niger
TTTCAAAAAATACGCACATTATGCTATACGGTCAAAAAACGCTAAAAAGGCCGCCATTTTCCTTTTTTGTTTGCATTTTTGTTCCCTATGCATTTTTTAAAAGGAAGATGTGTTAGACAGTTGGTTAATAAAGTTTATGAAACAACTTTGTAAAACATCTTTCTTTCACAAAATCCATAGATTCGGCTATACGGTCAAAAGACGCTAAAACGGCCGCCATATCTGCCATGTTTTGATTGCACTGTATAGCCGAATCTATACATTTTTTAAAAGGAAGATGTGTTAGAAAGTTGCTTAATACAGTACATTACGCAACTTTATAACACATCTTCCTTTCAAAAAATACATAGATTCGGTTATACGGTGAAAAAATGCAAAATGACCGTCATTTTCCATTTTAGATTGTATTGTATAGACGAATCTATACATTTTTTAAAAGGAAGACGTGTTAGAAAGTTGCTTAATACAGTGCATTAAGCAACTTTGTAACATATCTTCTTTTCAAAAAATGCATAGATTCAGCTATACGATCAAAAAACGAAAAAATATGGCCGCCATTGTTCATTTTTGATAGCATTGTGTAGCCGAATCTATGCATTTTTTGAAAGGAAGATATGTTACAAAGTTGCGCAATATACTGTATTAAGCAACTTTCTAACACATCTTCCTTTTAAAAAATGCATAGATTCGGCTATACGGTCAAAAAATGCAAAAACGGCTTTCATTTTCCATTTTTGATTGCATTGTATAGAAAAATCTATACATATTTTTAAAGGAAGATATGTTAGAAAGTTTCTTAATAGAGTGTATTAAGCAACTTTGTAACATATTTTCCTTTCAAAAAATGCGTAGATTCGACGATACAGTAAAAAAATGCAAAAACGGCCGCAATTTTCCAAGATGGCGGCGGGAGATCAAGTGGGAAAGGTGGGGAATTTTAGGAGAAAGTTTACAATGGTATTCGGAACATATCTACCAAGTTTCATCTCCTTCTGAATTAGTTCCAGGCAACGTCGAAATTTTAGCTAATTCTAGGGGCTACTATGTGCATTAGTGAGTTAGTGCGCAAAAAAAAAAAGATGTCATGCAACGCATTTTGGCGCAAATGAAACGCGTCTGAAAAAGACGGGTTTGCCACTGAAACATTTATGTTAGTAACTTTAGTAACTGCTAAATTTGTAACCAGGTTACTAATAGTATAATGCCGTAAATGTTTTTTAAAAAAAGGTGACTTGATGAGTGGCATCAGTGACGGCGCTACGAGGGGCAGATGCCCCCCCCCCCATAGCTCCATCCCTTAGACAATACAGAGTTTCCTCGACGTTGGCCTATTCGTACAAGCATTTTTTGATGAGTAAACTAACTGATAAAACTTCGAATTACTGTTATTTACTAGAAAGCTATTGAAAGCCGTTGTGTGCCGCCCCTCCCCCCCCGATAATTATTCCTGGTGCCACTACTGAGTGGCATTTTTGCAAGGAGGGGGTGGCATTTTGTCATGATAGCCTTTTGACGGGTGGCATTTGGACCTGATTCCGTTGATGGATTCCTATACATTATCCCCATGGCGGAGTGTGTGAATAACTGGGTTTACAGGTGAGCCTGCCGTAGTTTAATGAGATTACATTTGAGCAGCGCAGAGAAGCCTGCATTGTACTGGGATTTCGGGCAGTATGCGAAAATCGTTTCCCGCAAATCCCATCTGTGGGTCACTCTTAGGGTGAGACAAGGTACAATAATTTTCACATTATTGATTTATTTTACAGTTTATTTGTGTATTATGTCGGATAAGAGTTATAACCAGAAGGAATTCTGATCGATTATCACAGAATAAAATATATTCAGCTGGGTTCGGTCTGTCAGGTGTCCTTGATTTGGTTAACAAGGTTTTAATCTGGTCAGGAATCTGCTACAATCCCGGCCGGATCTACGATGAAAAATAGCATACGCGACAATATGGCAAGATGGGCGCCGAAAACACAACTTATGCGATTGATTTGTTCTGTTGCCGCTTTCTGTCAACCGAGGCCGACACTGACAGTACAAAATGCCAACGTTCCTTCCCTTGTAACACTCTCCTGATACACGAACGTGTTATCTTTTTTTCCCAAGCACAAAGAAATAGCTTAACTGTGGCTGAGTGATAACTTTAAAAACTAGTTTAAAACACATTTATAGATAATACACATTTGTAACGCAAATCTACGCAAAAATAAAAATTATTATTTTAAAAACTGACACTAGTTGCCAATAGATGTCGCGACTCACCGTACAAAGATGCGATTACCTAGGCCAATTCACGAACAGACTTCGAAGAAATGGGCCCGTCGTGGCGGCCATTTTGTCTTTTTGTCTACCCCCGCCCCGGGCCCCCCCCCCGGTATTGCGGTCGGTCTGGTTTTCAGTTCTGAAAAGGATCTGTTTGCACGGCGTGAACTGGTCTGTTCTACTGTATACTGGCAGAAGAACGATAGTGACTTATTAGTGTATTGGAGAAAATAGACTAACTAGGGCTACAAAATTGCTTGAATAAATTTCTGTTTTCTTTTTCTTTTCAGGCGATGCAGCACAACTGAGTAAGTACTTTTCTTTTAGTACAGTTTTATTTATGCTAGAACAAAAAGAGCCAGAACAATCTTTCACCATAGCGCGCAATTTAACACTAAGGGCACGTTTATGCGACCACTCGCTTTTGCATTCTCGCAGCTAGAAGCTAGAAATCACCTCAAATTCCAACATGGCGGCGGTTTTATGTCTGTCGCCTCGCAACGAAAACAGCAAATAACGTGAGTTCAGAAGCGTTTGGGAAAAGGAATTCTTTATATTATTGGCACGGATTATAAGATAATAATAATAATAATAATAATATATAGAGACGATGCTCGAGGCATCCACCCACCCAAATTCCCCGGCGGCGGATGTTAAGTGGAAGAAGTACCACCATTATTACAGTTGTTTTTTCCCGCATGAGGGAGGAAACCGGAGTACCCGGAGGAAACCCTCGTGCAACGGGCGGGAAACAACCGGAGAAAAACCCGTACATATGCACTTCCCATCGCCAGGATCGAACCCGGGTCTGTAGGAAGCCAGAGATGTACACTGGGACCAGGACGTCTATCGAATCTGACGCCCCAGTGCTCGCAGCTACCCGTGCAAGCAGCTAGACTGCTAGACTGCAAGTATTTACTCAAACGATGTCGGATTTAGCTAATCCATTTAGCGCTGTTAGGGCACGTTTATGCAGCCACTCGCTTTTGTATTCTCGCAGCTAGAAGCCAGAAATCACCTCAAATTCCAACATGGCGGCGGTTTTATGTTTTTCGCCTCGCAACGAAAACGGCAAATAACGTGAGTTCAGAAGCGTTTAGGAAAATGTTTCGTCATGAGGAATTCTTTATATTATTGGCACGGATTACAAGGCTGCAGGTATTTACTCAAACGATGTCGGATTTAGCTAATCCATTTAGCGTTGCTACCATGGCAATGTCGCCTTTGCCATCGCGATTGAGTTCTAGCTGCGCCCTAACAGCGAAAAGCCTGGCACGAACTTTAATTTAGTATCATAGGCCTATGTTGCTCAATTAATGTTTGTGTCATGGTTACAGGCTTTTTCCTGTTAGTGTTAAGTATTATTGTGCATGGGCTAGATAAAGCATTGCTTCCGGTTTTTTGTTCTGGCGTATTAAAACTTATTACAATTCACCGTTTAGAACAAAAGCATTAGGGCTTGTATCCCCACGTAACTCAGAGTTGTGAAGGATTAGTGTTCACTCGAACGAAGCGAACTATAAATCTGAACGCCAATTCAGGGAACAGGAATTGTTTTTATTCCGTGGTAACATCAGAAAGTAAACGCTATTGTGTTTGAAACGGGCCATGTATTGTGAGTGTTAAGTGTGGGTGTGTGTACTTTGTGTATTGTGCAGGTGTTTTGTTATTTGGGATTTGTTTTGTCTGTGTTTAAAACGTTATCTTCTTGAGCGGAATTCTACACGTCTCTGTACGCCATGGCTTCAAAGTAGCCCTAAATTATTAATACTTTTTATGTACGGAACTCTTTACACTAACTCGGAACTAAAAATGCCCTAACTGGGCGTTCAGCCTAAAAATACCGTCCCTTAGGCGCACTTATGCAACGACTCGCATTCGCCTTCTCGTAGCTAGAAGATAGAAGTCATCTGAAATTCCAACATGGCGGAGGTTTTAGCCCTTCCGACTCGCAACAAAAGCAGTCAATAATGCGAGTTCAAAAGCGACTGCGAAAATTTCATGAGGAGGAAGTCTTTCTCTTATTGTCATGGATTACAAGACTGCAAGTATTTACTCAAACAATGTCGGATTTAGCGAATCCATATAGCGTTGTTACCATGGCAACGACACCTTTGCCATCGAGATTAAATTCTAGCTGCGAGAATGCAAAGGCTAGTTGTTGCCTAAACGCACCCTTACTTCCTCAAAAATTCAAGTAGCCGCGTAGATAGCACGGAAATGATGCCAGCGCACCATCGATGCACCAGGCTCAGGGCTGAGCATTTGGCTTGCTTCCTTCGTTTTAAAATGTTCTACCGTTCATTAATATAGCAACAGCTCGGTTGCGTCAGTGGCGAACGTTCAATGCATTGCATTCACTGATTGCGTGCTTTTGCAAATTCTTTACGCTCAAGCTAAACCTGGTTAAACTTACGTATACCCTACCTTAAATAATTTTATTTTTTTATTGACATAAAACGCATAAGTGAAATATTTCCCGTAGCTGAGGTATGTGGATGATGAAGAGTTCGTTTTTGATAATTCCGTAATCCACTGCGAATAAGCAGCTTGACCCGGCCAAATAAATAGCAATGAAACGGAGATAAACGTGTCACGTTCGCCCAAATCCCGTGTAAAACCCTGCTAACAAATTTGCACAAGTAACAAATCTGTATAAGTAACCAAATCTGCATAGGTAGGTGGCATTGTATAAACAACCGAATCTGTGTAATATCCGTATAAAATTCTCGACTGCGACCAAATCTGTTTAAGTATCAAATCTGTATAAACGACCAAATCTGTAGGTAACATATGTTACATTTCGCGCGCTGCAGAATAAAAATAATTAATGTTTTTAATTGCCACAGTGATGGCAGTGAAACACCCCACAAGTTTAAATTTGGCGATTCGGTTTAAGTCTGAAATTTGGAGGGGATTGGGGTAAAGAAAAACTTACAGAACCCTATGAATTCCGGATTCCGATTTGAGTGTCAACAGAGGTCATGAACATTGCAGTGAAGCATCGGGGTGTTTATCAAATCACATAATAACACGAAACACGACAAAAAGAAGAGCTATGCTGCCGGTTTTTTTTGTTTTTTTTTTAAAGTGATTTGACAAATACCCCGATGCATCACTGCAAGGTTCATCTCTGTCGACACTTAAAACATCCGCAGTTTAGTGTTCTGTGTTTCTTCACCCCAATCCCCTCCAGATTTCAGACTGGAACCGGCTCGTCGAATTTCACCTGTTGGGTGGTTTACTGGCATCACTGTAACAATTAAAAGCATTAAAGCAACATACCGCCTGCCTTATAACCTTCCGCCTGCCTCACAACACCGACGCGACGAACACATCCGCGTATTTACCACAGCTAAGGTCAACTGAGATGGTAGCTTCGTTCCTCGCAGCGAAAAACGAAGCTACTGTCTCAATTGGCATTGCGCCTAATAGTTCAGCCAGCGTGAACCCATTGATTGTGTCGTCAAAAATCGGAATGATACTTGTATTTTAAAATCACATTTTATAATTATCTAGAATAGTGTCTTATAATTTTGCTTCGGCGATCTATTGGAATAATTAATTTTAATTTTTACCGCATTAGTCTATTAAATTTTAGATCTCATGGTAATTATAAGAAAATTAGTAGATGTACACACACAGATGAAACGTCATGATTATCGCGCCCAATGCATGATTTAGTGACGGGTCGTTAATAAATAAAATTCCATTATATTCAACAGAAAATCTCCTAGACGCCACATTTAAAAAAGGATTTTTAGCAAGGGAAAGACTAACGGTAAGGAAATAGACCTTTGGGGCCGTACTTAATGTGGAGGATCGAGAAAAATGGCGCTGGGAGGTATAACCCTTTAATTATTATTGTCATTAACTTAATATTGTCGCAGGGATTTAAAACTAATTTGTCGCCTTCTATCTCGTAATAGCTAGAAAGAAGCTGTCGCGAGCTATCGATAAAAAAAAAAAGGAAATATGCTCCCAACGTGATAAACAGGGACTGCGTCGAAGGACAATGTATGGGCATCTCGACGAAAAAAATTCAAGTGTCATATGAACCCGGATCTTTCGACTACAAGTCGACTGCTCTTGCCACTGAGCTACCACGGTACTATCCAAATCGCTGCAAGCGTGCCTTTTAATGTAGCCAGTGTACACTGTCCCAGAGTTAGTGAACCCCATCATGGTTCCCTCTGGTGTCAGTCCTGTGACTGATGTAAAGCTCGTAGTGCCAGTTTCCGGATATTTGGAGTGTCACGGTAGCTCAGAGGGAAGTAGCAGTAGACGTGTAATCGGAAGACTCAGTTTCATATTCTCGGCCATGATGGATTTTTTTTCGTTGAAATGGCCTCATACTGGTTTTTACTGGATGCTACGGATGTCGTCCCCCCCATTCATAGTGATGTCACTCATACTAACTACTAAGGCTGTACCAAACCGAGCCGAACATGGCCGAACAGAGGGTGCTCGGTTCGGTGTTCGGCCTTTCAAAAGAAAAATTACCAAATCGAACGCATTTCTACTTTTAATTGATGGATTTTGATGTTTGAATACACCATTTTAAAGATTTTTTTTTACCAGCTTTCTGTTGGTCCAAACCACAAGTTCCTATCTCAAGCAGTTCAGAAATTATGAGGGGAAAATGTAAAAGTACAGGAGGTCAAGTTCTTTATGCTTAAACCGAGATTCTACGTCTATGCACTTGCAAATCCGCATGAACATACCAACATTTGTTATGAAACTTGAACTTTGATAAATATATGAATCTTTGTGAACCGAGTTATTTAAAATTATATTTTAAAGGTGGATTGGTTTTGTACATTTTTGTTCGATTCGGAAGTGTTCGGTGTTTTGATTATTTAAGGTTTGTTCAGTCCAGTTCGGTTCGGTTATTGTTCGGTACAGCCTTACTAGTAACTACCTACAAAATAGAAAGCCAAATGGGCTTGATTAATGATAAAGAAATATAGATGCAAACCTATTTCCCTTGCCTTTCGGAATTACGTCAGCCTGCCTGAGCTGGACTTGAACCCTCTACCTTTCGATGAGACCAGCGGCCGAAACCGTGTCGCTTAGCCAAACTGACACGGCCGGAGTTGTATGGCTGAGCGGAGGGCTTTGGTCTTTGATGTCAAACGTCGAGAGTTCAATTGGCCTAGGGCGGTCTGACGTAGTTCAAAATTCAGATTTGCATCTGTGTATGTATATTGTAAAATGACCACCGATGAAAATACCAGTTACATTACGTGCGCTAAATCATGTAAAGGCCAAAGAGTTTATTTTTTCCCCCTTCGAATGACGGATTGTGCTCATGAGTTTTTTTTTTTTCCCTTTGTTAATTTTTGGATTTATTTCTTATCTTTTTATTTCAGTTACGTACCCGATATTTCAAGATTTCTCTAAAAGACCGGACACGTTTAAACTCGTCAAAGATGAATCGTGTGAAGCTGGTGAGTCCACGTTTCCTGGTATAAATAACGCCCCACGAAAACAAAACAGTCGAGTTTGATTAAAATAAACTGTGTACTTTACGGTGCAGCTTCAGTAAAAGCCAAAGCTATGTTTAAAGGCACATAAATCCCTCCGTTCTGGCCGCTTTACTCTGCGTCACCTACGCTAAAATATAGTTCAAACGACCGCAGCGCGCATTGCTCTACGACAGTAGTCATACTCATTTCGGGGCCGCTGCAACGTGACACATCGTACGACCAAGTCGCAAACTTGAGCGAAGGATTAATTATCCTTCCTCCAGGGCTGCGGCTTGCCAGCGATGTGGCGGGAGTTATATACCGCTCAGACCGAGCCTCTTAAAACAAGCCTAATAACATTCACGCGCTACTACTGACATCTGCATCGTACCCTTAGACCAGCAAATGAAAAGTAAATCAGTTTATATAAAACTATTTCCGGTAATTTATCGAGTGAAACTGTTAAAATATACCGGAGGGAGTTATGTGCCTTTAAGTCAGTACACTGCTAAAATGTGACGTTTCGTTTTTTCCCAACAAATCGAAGCGTCACAATCCTTACGACGTTTTCACACATACCATTTTTAAGCACAAGGAGTCTAAGACGCAACGTTCAAATAAATCCAGATGCATACCTATTCCGTTGTTGCCTTTTGGTCTCATTGACAGTTTGGCAACTTAGCCAAAGACCAAATCTTCCATGTTAACATCTTTCGCAGGTCCAGGCATGATCATGGGAAAAATGTCGCAGCAATAGTGTTTTTTTACCGTACTTTTTTATTTACCCTAAACAGTAGGGTATGAAACACCGACTGAAGGGACGCGCTTCGCACGCTGCTATATGCATCGAGATTTCTGTAATCCTAAAACGTATGACGCAAGCAATCGTGAAACTCAAGCCCTAACCAGACTGGCTGCTCGCGGCTGCACGCCGACGTACTATGGTGTAAAAAAGACTTCAATATTCGTCCTCAAGGCAACACCAACCACACGATTGCTGCAATGTTGACCTTGTAAGCACGTAGTTACGCATAGCTTCGCACGAAATTTGCTTCTGTCTGGAGAGGCCTTCAGGGTGTGGGCTCATTGTGTGTGCGACCACACATGCCATGACATGTACGACGCATGCGCTAAGCTTTAACACGGAGGATTTGGTCTGCGGCTATGCGCTAGAACGTTTAAGAGCATGCCACCAAGCAAAAGGAAAAATATACTAAAGCTTGTTGCACACTATTCCGTTTTGTTCCGTTGCTGGACAGCTGACGGCAACGGAAGGTCCAGCGCACATTGCTGCCAACGCTAACCGTTTCAGTCAGCTCCACTAACTTTTAAATTTGATGGCGCCCAAATTGGCAACGAAAATGAAGAAGGACTTGTAGTGACCGTAAGTAGGTAATTAAACAGAAAGCAATAGTAAAATAGGTATTAATTCTTTACGCTCCGACGTGATGACATTTAAGTCCAGAAGGCAACTGAAATAGATTCGCATCTGTATTTATGAGGAGAAAGACGTTGTACGGAGGGGGGTGATGGACGATGACGGCCGTCAACCACATAGACTCAGTGTCTCGTCGCTTGCGCTATGCATGGATACAGAGTTAGTATATGTATAGTACCAAGAATTTATAGGGTTGGGGAGGAGAATTTATTACTAACGCCCTCTACTGAAACGTCTTAGATACATTTCTATTAGTTCCGTCTAAGTTTATAGAGGGCGCCACGAGTTTTACGTGGGAATTTCTACTCAGTTTTCAGCCTAAAATTAAACTAAACTAAACACGAGTAGCTTGTATTTACGCCGTGTATATATATGATTGAAGTCCCCTCTCCAGCAAAACTAAAACTATTAATTTCTCCGTTTCTATTCAATATACCAAACTTGGCCAGATAGTAGATAGCAACTTTTCCAAACTTTACACCAACATTTATGCAATTCCGTGCAAGAGTAAACGTAGGAAGCCACACGTAAATTTGAAAACTGTTCACTTGTTGTTGTTCTTGTTCTTCTTGACTGACACGGTTTCAGAAAAAAACTACTGCACCTACCTAAAATCTGAAACATGATCTGAGCCAGTAATTTCCCTGGGCTTCAACCTTACAGGGACCACTTTTTCAATTGGTCGATCCATTCCGGAGTTATAGGACTCTAAACAATCATTTTGATTGTTTTACATTATTTTAACCATTGTATTTAGGGAACAATGCCACTCAGCAAACTCAAGATCCATTCTTCGTGCATGCAACAATCGACTGCATGCATAAACCTTTATAGCGC
>JAHWFP010172901.1:5547-22522 GCA_023313725.1 Lithobius niger
TCCCAAGGGCTGGTACCTAACAATGTCGAGACGTGCACTGTCGAGCAGCATTGTTGATATCAGCACGAGGGAACAGGCAATGTCCTTTTCATCTGCTCATTCTAATATGTCAGCTAGGCCATCTTTATTGTTAAACGCGTGTTGGATGATTGTTGCTCAGTTCAGAAATAATCCTTATATGAACAAGGGAATAAGAACTAACTTTAGGAATAAAAACAACGAATCGCTCAATTGAGTAAACGATTGTTGTTAAAGAATGGTATTACGAGCATCTTTAAACTGAAAGACTTGTTAGATTTGTCAGACAGCTAGAGTAACAACGACGTTGCAAACTGCACTGTAGAGGACAGTAGATACAGTCTACAGCGGGAAGATAAGTTAAGTAAGACTAATGATAGTTTTAAGGATGTTTTCAAGAACCTATACCTAAATTCAACATGAGTTGTAGCGTTGCAATGAATTTATGTTGTTCATACTTGAGAAGGTTTTTTTGAACATCGCTTTATTATTTTTAAGTCAATATTTGCTTATGAATTTGGTTTAATAATGTTGTGAAGTGAAGTTTATTGTTCGCATGATGAATACGACTTATACGCAATAGATTTCGTAACTGTCAGGGCGAAACCAACATTCAATCTGAATAAATGCATGAACATACAAATACAGAAAACCCACTTGAAACAAAAGTCCTGTTGATTATAATTACTCTTATTATAATCAGTCTGATTGTAAGATAGTCTGATTATAATTAAAATGTAATGCAAGCTTGCTACTATCCACTTGTATTGTTAAGCTGGTAAAACTGCCGGAGGCTACCTTACAATGCTAAAGTATGGGTCATCAGCCGCTTTTTGAAGAGTGAGATACAACAATGTCGAGGTCCACATGGTCAAGCTGTTGTAGTTCTCGCCAAGGAATTGCCTGATAACCTATTTATCACCCAATTTCACCATCTCAGTACCACAACAGTGGGATACCTAGTGATAAAAGTTACGAATCCTTGTTGTATGCGCGGGCTCTGTCCAGTCTGTTCCAACGTTCGTTTATTGAAAAGCTGTGACAATAGTGAATTAGCAGGTAGTATTGTAAAATAGCATTTTTGCTTCCTTAGTGAAGACAATAAATGCCTATGCCTTGCTTCTCATCATTGGTATAATGTCTGAATTGTGCTCGAAGATTTGTTCGGTATATTCGGTGATGATGAAACAAAATACAAGAAACAAAATACAGAAATAAAATACCAGAAATGCACATGCTGAAGTACTGCAAGCTCTTCGCGGAGTTTTGCTTAATTTTAATCAAGCTGTAACGTCGTTTTGAATATATGGAACAGACATGATGTAATTGTGATCTTCTTTAATTCATCATAAGCATGTGACATCTGGATCAGTAGTGATATCCAGATATCGCTCCTCCTGCATCTTAGTCCTTAAACCGTTGTTGGAATCCTGTCATGTTCCATTGTTAAAGTAGGATTGAGACCATGAAATTGCATGGTAAGCCAATGTTTCATTCTCTGTAGCTTCCCTTTTCAATACCTAGGTGCTGTTGCGATTTTCATTAATTCATCAAAAGCAGGCGTGATATCTGGAGCAGGTGAGTGATATGCATACTCACTCCTCCTTCTGCGTCTTAGTCCTAATCCATTGTAGCAAGCCCGTGTTGTATGCCATTGTTAATGGCAGATTGAGATCGTGATATCGTGTGATGTGTTAAGATTTCATCCAAATATCAGCTCTCCTTTTTAGATATCAGAACCACGGTCATATCATTGTTGGGATCATCTTTAATTCCAGGGAGCGCTATGTTGGAATCAGTCAGGGTTACCACCGAAATGCTTAAATAATTTTCCTGAGTTTTCCAGGTTTTCCAGAGTATAGTTTTGGTCAATTTCCAGGCTATTTACAGAAATTTTAGGAAGAAAATTTTTCCACACATTTTACTACTTTTATTTGTATTCAGGACTCACTTAGTGGAAAAGAGTACCGTAAACTGGGTATACTTTGATCCAATGGCGTAACTTTGGTCCATTTGAAAAAAAAATAATTTGTAGCTTCATAAATCCACAAATTTTTACCTTACCGCCGATTTTCTTTCATCACTGTAAAATTTCATTATCAGGCTATCACGTGGACGGTGATATGTTCAATTTGCAATGCTCAAAATAAGTAAGTAAATAGTTGGGCTTATTTTAGGCTAATATTTTTTAATAAAATATCTCTCGAAAAAGTTATACTGCTTCAACACTCATAACTATTTTATTCCCTCGAATCTCGGAAATGTGTTAAATATTGAAACTTAATTTAAAATATTATAGGCAGATTTTTCATTTATTGTACATACGTGACATCATCGTTGTCCTGGATGATGGTTACTTTGTACCACGTTTGGGGTTACTTTGACCATCCCCATTCTCCATACCTAGGTGGTGCTAGTGACTGTTGGTACAGATAACAGTAGGTACAAAGTATACCCAGATCCAGGCGGCGTAAGTGTCAACTGTCATGGCTGCACCCATACGTTAGCCACTCCGCTGAGTTTGATCAATAATATTCAGCCTGTCATTGTTGGGATACATTTACAAGTTGTTATCACGTTGCAAGAAAACTAATTCGTAACTTGTAGCTTTATTGAACTATTTTTCACGTGAGAATACGGTTGTTGCACTTCGTAATGCCAGGGCAACATACGCGTCAGGCTGGTGCTCGAAGGGACAAAGAGTGGACTAATGCAAACTTGCAAGAGGCTTTACAAAAAATCGCTTGTGGGGACCTTACTCAACGACAAGCAGCTAAGACCTACGAGTTCCCAAGAAGGGGTCATCCATCATACGTCGTTCCAGAGCTGGATGGTATATGGAATTAACGCCTGGAAGAAGTTTAACAGACATTTCGTTAACATGTCACAGTGCTATTATTTTGTCAAACTTTAAGCAATCATACCGTTAGCATGCTCTCATCCTATAATTTGTAAGAAAACAAACCGTTCAGAATGAAAATAAGTTGTCGTTTTTTTTTTTAATTCATGTTTTAGGATCAAGGTTACCCTATAGACGGTGAAACATTGCGCTCTTGTAGAAATACATGCAAATAAATGATGGCAGTCAAGTAACCCCAACCTCCTTTAACTTTGGTCCACTTACAAATAAATTTTAAAAAGCATTTAATTAAACTTGTTATGTAAATGTAGGCGTTGAAATTGAAAATTAAATGGCAGACACCACTTGCAATTAAACTGTTTATCCAAAAGATGTTGTAGTCCAGAAGCCCACTGCGTAGCCTACAATTTGAAATTTCGTAAAAAGGGGACCAAAGTATATCCAGTTTACGGTAGGCTGACTTAATAAACTTTTTGGTGTAAACACAGAAATATAGGAATAAATTTTATTTTACAATAATGTATTAATAAGATGTGTTTAATGCTCTTAGAGTTAGGCCTAAAAGTGTGGCTTTGTTTTCCCCCGAATTTTCTAGGTTTTTGTGCGAATAAACCGGAAAATTCCCAGAGTTTTGCCTGAACTTCAAATGCAATTTAAATTCCCTGCGTTTTCCAGGTTTTTTTTTGTGAAAAATTGGAAAATTCCCTGAGTTTTGCCTGAACTTCAAATGCAATTTAAATTCCCTGCATTTTTCAGGTTTGTTTTGGTGAAAAATCGGAAAATTCCCCGAGTTTTGCCTGAACTTCAAATGCAATTTAAATTCCCTGCATTTTCCAGGTTTTTTTTTGTGAAAAATCGGAAAATTCCCTGAGTTTTGCCTGAACTTCAAATGCAATTTAAATTCCCTGAGTTTTCCAGGTTGGTGAGAAAGCGTCAGTAAATACATAGAAAATTTGACCAAGTTGGGGTTCCTACGATTGTTCTTGATAGAAGACTTTTGAATGAACTTCTGTGGAAGGCTAATATTGACCATGCCATACGAATTACGACGTCTTAAATAATAAGCCACTGCATGAACTTGAAATGAAGGCGATGGGGCCACATAAGTCCATCATAAGTCCATCCTTGTATTTTCTAATGACATACACTTCTTCGCAGTGGCTATCTATCCCTAGCGTTATGCCCCAGGCCAGAACAATCAGATCAATTGCTGGTTTGTGTTGCACCCATTTTAGCCAGGCGCGATCCATCACATTTGACAGCTAGTGACATGACGTTAATGGATTGGCTAGCCAGGGGATCATCCCAAGAGCATGACTACAAAGGATGCCCCCTACCCCCACACCTGTTACAACCACTGACTACTTTCAATTTCGTTTTGGATGTTTGCTTGTTTGGCCCATGACCGAGCTATTTAGGACAAGACATCTTGTTTGTCTGCATTTTTTTTACTTTTCTTCTTGATGAGACTGACGTTTAATAAGCTAAGTTAGGGTTCAGACAAAATCTGAAAATATGAAGTATTACACGCTGAGAGAAAAGATCTTGGGAAAAGTCAAACTTTGTTAGGAAAATTGTGGAAGAGTGATTGAGAGCTGGAGATAACCCAGGTTCGTCATCTTGGTACGGTGAGGTTAACCTGTCTTTTATTCTTGGCAACTATATGGTTATTTGCTTTTTTTTCCGAAAATACTCAAGTAGTAATTTCAAGCTGTTTCAAAATAAAATGTGATCTCTGGAACAGCTTCTATTTTCAATAAAATTTAGGCCATGCAGAATAAATGCAATGTTTCTCAGGAGAATATTTTCCAGAAGAAGATGGGGTATGCAGATTTTTAATTTTAATATTTAGTTTTTTATTTATTGAAAATGGTGATGCGAGATAAGGACTTTTTTTTTACGAATACAAAAACGTGTGGCAGGTCCTGAAATTCAATAAACCGCTATAATCTACTAATATACGTCCATTTTATCATTTTTGACTAGAATAAAGTCATTTTAGAATTATGCTACTATTGCTTAGTTACACTGGTCTACGAAGTTAAAAGGAACCTCGTGAACCAGAGCAATTAGTCTAAAACTCATCATTCTAGAAAACGAGCTTGACAATGCAAGATGAGCATGAATTTTCTAGAGAACAGGAAAGCAAAGCCACAAATGCGGGGTGTTTTCTGGAATGCCCTGGTGCCTGAGAAACATTTATTTTTCCCTATGTGGCCATAGTTATAGGTGGAAAATACCTGTGCCTTCCATGCAAAACCATATAGACACCTTTTCTCGAACAGGACAGTCCCTGTCTGGAATTCTCTTTCATCTGCGGTTGTATCCTCGACATCTCTGGCGAGTTTCAAGAATAATCTCCGCAAAACAGACCTATCTGTTTCTGAAAATGCTTTTGACCTGAATTTGGTCCCACTGTCTTGTATACATTTTGTGACGCTTCTATTTTATTATGTTATTTTTAGTTATGGTTGATGTCTGTTTTATTATTTTTGACGTTAGTTTGTTTGAACTTTAAGTTTGTTTTTTTAATTTTGGATCTGATGTAAGTGAAGCATACTGCTCCCTTCCTTGACATCCACAGTTTTTTGACTGTGAAGATGTGTTATTATTATTATTATAACAGGAAATAACACTTTGCGGTAGCCTACTTTGCTTACGTCCCTAACAGTTGAGTTTTTGTAGTTTGTCATAAAAAAACTGATTTTGTATGTGTAGTAGGAAGACCTGGAGGTAATGACATCATGGAGACATTGATGCATGGTAGGACGCAAGAATTGTAAACTTATTCACGGTTTGAGACTTTACATCAGAAACAACTTAAAGGGGGACTGTCACCAAATAATAAACTACAGCAGCTGTAGCCATGAGCCTGTATATCTAGTTCTGTCTAGCCATTACTTTCAACAGGCGAAGGAACACACAAATAAATTTCTTTTTGCACAACAAACGAGCCACGTGCCTTCTTAATTATTGTGTGTAAAGTTGGTGCGTCCACGTGCACCAGATAGCAAGCGGTAAAGTTAATCCTAACGGCATCACGGATGCTTTTTTCTACGCATCGACCGTTTTGAAACGCAGATTTTGAAAATCTAGATGGGCGCCATCCAGTGACAGTGATATCGTTAACCTCTACCGCTTGCTCC
The DNA here is from genome assembly GCA_023313725.1 of Lithobius niger. Classification (NCBI taxonomy): domain Eukaryota; kingdom Metazoa; phylum Arthropoda; class Chilopoda; order Lithobiomorpha; family Lithobiidae; genus Lithobius; species Lithobius niger. Next base: position 11,572 of record JAHWFP010172901.1, read on the forward strand.
CTGGTGAACGGGGACGCACCAACTTTGCATTCAATAATTAAGAAGACATGTGGCTGTATAGTTTGTTGTGTAAAAAGAAATTTCTATGCACATTCCTTCGCCTGTTAAAATCAAGTGCTACATAGAACTCAATAATGGTGGACGGTGCTAGATGCTGCTACCTGTCATTCGGTGAATAGGCACCTTTAACTGGGCAAAAAAGAGCATTCACTTCCGTTACAACCCACATCTCACTGCTACGACTTTATGCTAGAACAGCTAACTCCTAGGTAGAAGAATAGACCTTGTCGCCCAATAAGCTTACAGCGTTTTGAAGACCTTAGCGGCAGACGTTAAGTGGAAGGAACCACCGTCGTGTCAGTTGTTTTTTCCGCAGGAGGGAGGAAACCGGAGTACCCGGAGGAAACCCTCGTACAACGGGCGGGAAACAACCGGAGAAAAACCCGCACATATACACTTCCCTTTCACCAGGATTGAATCCGGGTCTGTACGAAGCCAGAGATGTACAGCTGGGCCCAGGACGCCTATCGAATCTGACGCCCCAGTACTCGCAGCTACCCGCAGCACTATGACTAACAGTAAAAGTAGACGCCTTAACTTTGTGAAAGAATTTTTTAACACAATGCTTCTCTTGAATTCAACTTGATATCTCTGTTGAATCATCTGACGATTTTAACAGTTTGTCACCAAGTATAGAGGGAACATAACTAAGCCCCAGCTTGCACCTCGAAATATGTGCGAGGACCCTAAACTACGCTGAGCAAGGACAATCAACGCGTTAGAGTGGTTGGCTATGAGACAAGCAGATGCCAGATCTAATCCCACCACCCGCAAATGTACATATTGGACTTGAAGAAATATCTGCCGAAGATGTGAAACGGACGTGAGGTTTCAGACCGGCAGCAACCTCCTCAATCTTGACTTGAAAAAATATCTTCTGAAGATATGAAACGGAAGTAAGGTCTCAGACCGGAAGTAACCTCCTCAATCGTGTCTCCTAACAATAGAAGTTGCTCTGTATTCTGTATGAAGACGAAATGTGCTCGTGCTTGTGTCGATTGTGGCATGTAAAAGATCCTAGATATTTCCTAGTTGATGTTAATTCGACTGTTTACTTTTTTTCATCTGAATATGTATAGAGCTCTGTTTAAAAGTGTATATCTGTAGCGCCGATTATTATGAGATGTTTTAATAATAATAATAATAATAATAATTATAGTAATAATAATTTTGTTATCCATTACAACACATGCATGCACATTATACAATGTAATGCTCGAAGCTATTAATAAAATAGCTTGTATGAGAATAAATACACATCTTAATGAAAGTGAAATTCACCTATGATTTATTATAGTTAGTAAACGTTCGCATTTTAAGAAAAATTTTTAAGGTTTCAGAATTCAACTCTTCGTGATGGATTTATTTTCAGGTAAGTTTTCTTTTTAATTTAAGTTTTAATTCACTAGTATTTTGGTAATTCAACATGTCACTTGGTAATTTATTGAAAATATTTGATATCTAGTACGTTTCATTTCTTTTCCCGTAGGCCTATATATTATTCCATTTTGGCACAGTATACTTCTTATATTGTCTATTTCATTAAATCTACTGTTTTTATACATATTTGAGGTATAATTATTTGTTATTATTGTGTAATCTCTAAGTTCAATAATTCTAAGTTAGAACAACGCTTCGACCATGGTATTTGGTGCTCTTTTCATTCTTCTGTTAAATATTCTGATGTAAACCCACACAATTCAATACCGCATCGTTCGTATGATGTCTACTATTCATGCGTATAATATTTTTTAACTTTTTTATATCTAGTATATTGGTTAATACATGGATTTTTGACAGTATTTGTCTTATTTCCGTTATGACCTGATTTATGTGTCCTTTGAAATTCCAATTTGAATCTATTTTCGTTCACAAATATATTGAAATGGCATTTACTTCCAATTTTATACATTCGGTACTAGCATCGTACCCGGCTTCGCCCGGGGATTTGTTTGACCCGTGGTTGTTTCTCAGTATTTGCTCGGTGCTGCCTGATTGTTCACTGCAACAGTTGATTTTTGTTTGTGTAACACTCCCCCATTCCGCCAATCCTCTCTCTTCCTCCTTTTAGCCCGTCCTCTCCCTCTTCTCTTGGTTTCCTTCCCTTTCTCATCTTTGCTATACGTAGTTGAACACATACCCGGCTCCCGGGTCCCGTGCTTGTTTGTTTGTTCTCTTCTAGGTTGAGTTAATGCGTAATCGTATGCTTAATGGTAACAGCTCACTCTGCCCCACCCCAATCCCAGTCTTTCGCTGTGGCTTAAGCGATGCGTACCGTGTGAAAAAGAAGTGTACATGACGTCATGTAATAGTTGCCCTTGAGATTACCACGGTGTTTAATTAGAAGGATAATTGTTAGAGCAAATTGTTAGTCGAGGCAACAATGTGCCAATTTCAACTTCTTTTCAGGGCAACAAATCCCAGTTTCACCTTCAAGCCAAAGAATTGACACACTCGCACGTTTTCATTGTTCCCCTTCCGGGGGTCGTTGCGGTTGCTTCATTTCTGCTTATGAGACTTTGGTTTACAATGTAAGATTACATATCTTGTTTTCGTGGTTTAATTCTAAATTTGTGCAATTTCTATAACGTTTAATAACTCGTAATCCTTCACGTATCTTCATTTAAAGGACTGTAATATCCATGTGTATAGTTTTTTTCTTGCTAATAAATAATTCATTTACAATAAACCAGTCATTCAGGTTATAACAATCATATTGTAGGTTTTCGATCATGTTCTCATAATTATTGTTTATTGAAATCAAATAAGCAACTAATGGTAATCAATCGTCTTGTAAGTCGAATTGTCACGACCACCAATAATCTTAGGCAAACATGGTACACACACACACCGTGGAATAAGTTGCTTGGCTGGGCGTCACCATTAACGATAATTTACATTAATTAAAATCCCCTTGAAAAATAAAACGGTGGCCTAAGGTCACGTAACTTGTTTGTGTTGAAGGCAAGTGAATCTTTAAGAAAAAAATCTAAGCAACCTGTCTTTTATACTAATTTGGTTATGATTACGGTGATGATTTCATGTTATAATAATTGAAAATTACCGCTGACGCTATTTTTAATTCAGGGAACAGACGCGTGTCTACAGTCACGTTATCACGGAAAAACCTTGAAACTTGACAGAAAAGACTTAATAGCGAGAGTGATTCAGTAGCAAGCTTGTTATAAACGAGACTTTTCCTGTTGGTTTTTTAATGATAGTCCTGATGTGTTTTTGTCTTCTGCTTTCGCCTGTTGCCACTCATCAACACCGTGAGGCGTGACGATCTGCGTCACTTCCGGTGACAGCACTTCCGTTTACCAGGATTGCTGCTACTGCAGACCTTGAATTAGGAGTTCATGAATTAAAATAGGCTAATGAATTAATAACAGGCTGTGCCAAAGGGGATTGAGACATTTTATTTATTTATTTATTTCAAATCATTTATGTTTTAATCGTGGGTCTTTTTGAAAATTTTTAAACACAAAACCAACAAACGAGACAGGTTCCATAATTTCGCAAAAATGTAACATTTTTTACATTTTTACGAAATTATGCAAATTCTGTAAGAACCTGTCTCGTTTGTAGGTTTTGTGTTTAAACATTTTCAAACAGACCTACAATTAAAACACGATCTATTTCTCACCAGGGCGCATCACAGGACTAAGTTAGAAAATACAAAAGCCACCTCTTTTATACATGTACATGGTCGCTCTTAAAGACGCATTATCACCGTGAAATTCATACAAAAACACCGTGGTGCTGTCTAGCGGCAGTGATGTTGTTAACATTATAGCTTGCTCCCTGGTGCACGAGGACGTTCCAAATTTTCACTTAATAATTGTGGCTTGTTTGTTTTCCTAAAATACACGGCGTTGTACCTTCCTTCGCTTGGCGCAAGCAAGTGCTAGATAGTACTAGATAAAGCTAGCAGTTGCCAGATTCTGCAGACTTTGGTGATAGTGCCACTTTTAGTGTTCTGTGCAGCCGTACCGTCTGAGAAGACTATTGCAATGACTTTGTCCGTCCGTCCGTCCGTCGCTTTTTTCGACTTCGCAACGGTACCAGATATTGACGACCATTGTTTATGACGTAAGATTCAGTGTGAGAAGTGAGTTAAATAACATGGCAAATTAAAACATCGTTACTTCCTCATAGCTAATAGACTGCTTCGACGTAACTAAATTAAACAATAACATTTGATCGTCGAATTAAAATCCTAAATTAAAATCCTAAATTAAAATCCTCAATAAAAATAAATGGATTTTAGCTTCGTTTAAATCTCGTCGCATTGTTGCATGAATGAATAGGCTTACCGTCGAACCAAATTCTCCATTAGGCCTATCTTCTACTTACGAACTTAAAACTGCATTTTAAAAATTAGGCCTAAAAAATTAAAATAAGGCAAAAAAGTCATGTTACCATGGCAACGTTAAGTTACTACGAGTCGCTGTTGGCTTCATAAACAGCGTCTCTCTCGTCACTTCCCTACTACCACTGATCTATACAGTACAGGCTACGTTGCGCGTTACGTTGTAACACTGTAACTGTGTGCCTGAAGGTGCACCGTGTTGCAAAAATGAATAGGCTTACTGTACAATCCATATCTCCGTTAGCTGCTACTTACGAAATTAAAACGGCTGGTTAAAATTAGGCCCAAACGCTGACAATTACGCCTAAAATGTAAAACAGGCCTAGCAGCTAACACATTTTTAACAGACAATTGTGATGGCTACTGCTTTTAGACTAGTATAATACAGATAGCTGTTGTAGTGCATGATAGAGGTGTGCGCCTCAACATAGGAAGTGGAGGAACCTTACAGAAGACCGGTGCGATTGTTTAAAGAGTGATCGTTAATCTTGCAACTAGCAAAGAAATCACAAGAAATGTTTTCAAATAACATGCCGAATAATAGTTATGTTACCGTACAAATTTAGGAAAATTTACAGTGTGTACCATTCCACAACAACAAATTGTACTGTTTAAAAGTTTTTTTTTTAATTAATAATCTAAATTCGTGAAACAATCAGCAGCTGTGAGCTGTAGCAATTACAAATAGTAAATAGTTTTCAGCAAATGAAGAGAAAAAATCAGGTTTTCATCTGCATACTTTACAGGAAGCCGCCGACGCTGCCGCGGATGCCTAAAATTATTGAAAGTCGTCTCTATCTCCGAATATTGGCGCGCCGATCAGCGCTGCCGCCGCCACGAAAAAAAATTGATCGTCGCTGCTGCCTAAAATGATTTATTGGTGCACACCTTTTTCCGAGGCGAATGGGTTGTTTGAATGTGTAAATAAGCAAAAAGGATTGTCTTTATTTTTAATAATAATATAATAATAATATCTTTTGCTGGTAAGCAAGGTTAACAGCAGGGCGTAAGGCCGCTTACGCCGCACCCAAATGAGAGAATAAAATTATTTAAAAAAATATTTAAAATTAAAAATATTTAAAATGTCCGCCTTAGAAAATGGTCAAGTGGTAATTTGTGAATGATCCTCAGAAAGGCACTGTCTGAGGAGCAGATACAGCACACTCTGGAAGCGAGTTCCAGATCTTGACTACAAGGAGAGCAAAAAAATGCCTCCGGCAGTCTGTTCGCGATTCGGAGACCTGCAATTTATAAGAGTGGCCCCTTGTCTGAGTAGCTGAAGAAAAATCGAAAAAGGAAAGGTCGATTGGCAACTCTCCCCGTACAATTTGAAAAGTCAGTGCAAGGTCGGCCTAAATCCGACGTAACTCGAGTGGCTGAAGTCCCAGTCTAGATAGACGATCAACAGGAGGGTGATCTCTAATGTTAGCTACACGTTTTGTAACTGACGTTGAACAGCCTCCAGGCAGTCAATGTCGTGTAGGAGATACGGTGACCATACAGGGCTTGCGTATTCGAGCAGAGGACGAACGTAAACCTTAAACGCCCAAACTAAGGTAGAAACCTGAGACTTCACGAAACACCGCCTAACCAGGGCAGGCGACGGTAGACCTGGGCCGAAATTTTGGAGCAATGTAATGAAGATTTTAGATCTGCAGAAAACCAGATACCCAGCTCCTTAACAGTATCCAAGACTGAAAGATCGGATGACGCCAGAGTATACTTCAAATTTGGGTTTGCAGAGCCAGTATGAAAAACACCACATTTTTCTCTGGACAGAGGGAGTTACATCGTTGGGTAAAGCTCACATGTGAATTTAAAAGGTAACCATCGTTGAAACAATGGATAGTTGAACAAATTTTAAGATCGTCCGCGAATTTGAAGCATGGCCTTGCACCATCAGCACAAAATGGCGACAAGTCATTCAGATAAATCACAAAAAGTAGCGGACCGAGGACGGATCCCTGTGGCACCCCGCTACCCACCCGAGAAAATTTGGAGCTGGAGGATTCAACCACCAAACGCTGTCTGCGACCTGAGAGGAAGTCTGCAAGCCACGCAAGTAAATTTCCACCAACTGACAGCAGCGTTAGTTTGTGTTGAAGTTTTGAGTGAACAACAGATTCGAAGGCTTTCATAACATCAAAACAGATGACATCGGTTGGGATGCCTAGGTCTGTCGCAGAAGTCCAAAGGTCAAGCACCAACAAAAGTTGCATCACTACAGACCTGCCAGTCAGAAAACCAAACTGGTCACCACCGAGTAACTTCCGCTCCTCAAGAAATTTAAGTAAGGATTGACGGATAAGGTTTCCATGCATGGATGGTTTCCATGCATGGATCTTGCATGGAACAACCGTAAGTGCGATTGGCCGATAGCTGGCAGGGTTTTAAGTATCACCCTTTTTATAAATCGGGATGACGTTAGCAGTCCACATAGAAGGAACGGAACCCGTAGACATGGACAGATTAAAGATGAAGGTTAACGCAGGAGAAATTTCGTGGATGAGCTGCTTGTAAAAATATGCAGAGAACCCGTCTGGACCTACTGCATGGCTGGGTTTAATGGAAGACAATACCTGAACCACCTGTTCAACAGTAAGGATAACAGACAATCCCCTGTTATTTTGGCGCCGGATATGACACCTAGGTCAACACTGCAAGGATCCACAGTACAACTACTCTGACTTGCACAGTTAAATGGGGGGATAACGTCATTATCTGTAACAACATTGGAGAGAAATGTTGAATTTAAAAGTTCGGCTTTGGCTGTATTAGAAGTTAGGTAAACACTATCAACCAGACTAAAACAAAACTAAAACAAAACTAAAACGCAATCGGCTCGTATCCTAAAAGGAGGTAGGATACGAGCCGATTGCATTTTAGTTTTGTAGAGACGAAACAAGCTAGACAGACTACCATCCCTAATGGCAGCAACATCGTTTTGGTTTCGCCAATCATTAATTGCAACTGCATAAGCAGTTTGCCTCTGTGAATATGCAAGTTTGGTTGAAGTGGTAGGAAACTTTTTTTGGTTCCTCCATGCTTTAAGTTTGGACCGATCAAGTTTTTTAATAGGAACAGGTAGGGAAGGGCTGAAATGACCACTCATTGACTTAAAGTATAGGGTCTACCTCTACACGTCGCGACCAGGTCCAATAAAAGTTTGTGGAAAGGTATCCAGGCACGTTAGCAATACTGAAGCCAAGATATTGAAGCCAATTAATACTGGACAATTTGTCCCTTAGTAAATCAAAGTTAATTTTCCCCTGAATATGGATTTCAGGCTTCAACGAGGAACGTTCACAGTGGACAAAAAAACTCACCATTTCATGGTCGCTAGTACCCAAATTTAAAAGAGGTTGGATTCCGTATATAAGACGATCATTGTCTGAAAAAAAATAAGATCAAGTATATTGTTTCCCCGCGTGGGGAAATCGACGAGCTGAACCATGCCCAGTGGGGAAATCAAAGTTAGAAAATCACGGTGGGGGCGGTCGGTAGCCGTGGAAGACGCCCAATTCAACAGATGACAAATTAAAGTCACCCAGGATGACATTTGAACAACCAAAATCCATAGCAGCGGAGAGGAAAGAACACAAGGAAGTAATGGCCGTGTCACAATGACTGTCTGGTAGATAGCCCAGAATAAAATGTAGGCGCTGGTGAGGGAGACGGATGGACAATGCTTCAACACCGTCCCGTGCTAGATTAGCTGTAGCATCAAGCTCTCCTTTAGAAAACGCCGTCCACCCCTAGAACCACGATCAAGCCTGGTCACAGAGTATCCGTGACCCCCTATGATCATCGCATCAGTAGTTGAGTGATCAAGCCACGTCTCAACCACAAAGATGATATCATATGCCCCAACTGCCAAAAACCTAAATTTTGGGGAATACTGTGGGCATTAAGAAGAAGACAGGACAAAGAATTGGTGTCAGTAGTTGGAGGGGAAGGGTTGGTGGAACTAGCGGGCTGGGTGACACTTGAAAAACTGTGAGAGGTAAGAGCATGGGCATATTCCCTGTTACATAGTCAAGTTTGGGGTCGGCGTATGTAACTTGATTATTTCATTTTGCAGCACATGTTTGCCACGAGACGTGAGATGAATCCCATCCCGAGCTAAAAGTGTGTGGTCCAAACAAAGTTGTTCATCGATGGATACGAAGGATGGATCGATGGACGGATGGATCGATGGATTTCTACCTTTTTAATTTTAAAATCGAGGCAAACAACAAATTAAAAAAAAAAAAACATATTGGGCTGTTTGTTCAAACTTTCGTATCTACCCGGGAATATGTAACAAATCGATTTAAAGTTTCGTTGAAACCGTGTGTTTACCGGGAATTTATAGTTTGTATCCCTCCATGAAAACTGTGTGAGGAATACTGACTGGTCACAATGCCTTAAATTCATGTAAAAATGACAAATTTTACTGTTCAAAATGGGATTTCAGCATCACTGCCTAAGATTATCGGAAGTCATCGTTGCCTTCGGAATATCGGTGCACCTATTAGGCAGCCGCGAAAAATGGAGCTTGTTTATCGAACAAGAGTTTGATTGGCGCACACATAATTTTCATGACGCACCCTTCTATGTACGACTGACACCTCGACTTGATGGCGCACATTACTTTTTAGGACGCACACCTCTTTTTCCAGCACGCATCTCTTTTTCTGGCGAACTCCTCTTAAATACCAGAAAAAACTTACAGGAAAAATTTGACTTACCCCGCCGGCGAAGAATGTCTTACGGTGCACACCTCTGAATAAACTATTACCCCGAAGCCCTAAAGGGTCTTTCTTCATTAAAATGTGTAAATTGCTGAATATTCCAGGCACTCACGTTTCCGACAAAAAATTATCCCGTCATCGCATGTGCTTCTCTTTACGCGAACTCGTGGAGTTATTTGGTAGCCTAAACATCAAACCACACGCTAGTCTGTCGCCCGCCAAGATAAAACGATAACATCCAGATAAAATATATATATATGAGCACTAGACACGTTGTGTCTTTACAGTAAAGACAGTTTGACTGTTTTCACCCATCTGAGGATAAACAACAATACGACAGAAATGGCTGAAACTTGTTTGATCGGGAGACTTTGGTCGCCTGACAACATAAAAGTCACTGTTAGTGACACAGCTTAACGTTTTCTTGTTGAAAAAAAGACGTGAATAACGTTGATATTTGCCTAATCAAGACACATGCTAGTGTGTCGCCCGCCAAGATAAAACGATAACATCCTGATAATATGTATATATGAGCATGGCGACCACTAGACACGTTTTGTCTTTACAGCAAAGGGAGTTCGGCTGTTTTCAGGCATGTGAGGATAAATAACAATGCGACAGAAAAGGCTGAAACTTGTTTGATCGGGAGACTTTGGTCGCCTGACAACATAAACGTTACTGTTAGACCCATAGCTTAACATTTTCTTGTTGAAAAACGACGTGAATAACGTTGATATTTGCCTAATTCTTACAACTAACGCTTTTTTTTGTATCACGAAAATAAATTCTTCCGTGCGGTAAGTAAAGCTGGTTCTTAGCTCATTTTACAGGTATTGCTCTGGAGATGTGCCCTTTTCATATGGACCTTTCTAATTGGTCAAGTGGTTCAGGGGTTAGGTAGCTCCAAAGGTCCAAATTGATTGTTTTACATTGTTTTAAACATTGTTTTTATGCAACAATGCCAAGCTGACAATTAAAGAAATTCATGAGTTTGCAAGGAGATACTGCAATCTATCTATGTATGTATAAAAGGCTTGGGTGACACTGAGCAAAATCATCAGATGTGTGTGCATAACAATCAGTAACAAACGTTTGTGTGTGCGTTACAATGTTTGTGCCCTGTAACAATCAGGAAGAGCTTTCAAAAATGGTTTAGAAACAATCAATGTCTGCACGATCGTTGCTGGGCTTATCGCACAGTGTCAGAACGGACAAACAGTTAATTCAGCAACATAACAGCAGCGTCCTCCATTGCAAAATGACATTTACTTCCCTACGAAAACCAAACAACAGGGGTTCAAAGGGAGGGGGGGCGGCGATGGGGGGGGGGATATTCCCACCACCAATGGGGGGACCTGGGGGGGGGGAGAGGGGAAAGGGCTACCAGTGAGCAGGCGCATGGGAGCAAAAATCTGACCATGCACCGGCAGAATGTGGGGAGAGGGGGGAGTCGGGAAGGAGACAGATTGGGGGCCTCGAAGTTATTTTCGTGCTACCCAGTAAAGTATTTCACTTAGGTACGCGGGAACCGGGTAGACTGGCCTATGTTACGCCGGGGATACAGCTAGTACTAATAAAAATGCTAATCAAATGAAAAAAGGTGATTGCTGTCCTCAAAATCTATCGAAACCAAAAAAAAAAGAAGAAAAAGAAATGGACCATAAAACTAGATTGGCATTTCCATTTCATAATTACTAAGAAAAAAATGGATTTCATCAAGTTGTACCAAAACAAAACTTGTCAAGGATTCCCGCCAAGCTTTTCGGCCGTGTGAAGTCGTGATATC
>JAHWFP010172903.1:0-16794 GCA_023313725.1 Lithobius niger
AATCTGCAATTTGCTTAAAAGTCATGATCTTATTTTCAAGCAGTATATCCAGTGTCTTTTTATCGGAGTTGTCATTTGTAAATAAGATTTTACATGCTTTATTTAGATTTTTTTGTAACCTATCAGTGTAACCAGAAGAAGTATAAGCAAAGACGGGGGATGCATACCTTACAGGTGAAAGAACACGAGTTATAAATAAGTTTTTTGTTTTGAGCGTTAAGTTTGTTCCTAAAATATTATACAGGTCAGGTAGGGACTGTCTTATTTTGGTAAAGAAATACCAGAATTCAATGGTAATTCATTAAAAAATGTAGGAAGGACAAAACTGATATTTCTTTTCCCATATGAATTTCTCCAGGGTGGGATGTTAAGCCAAGCTGTATTATTACGTGATGGTCTCGCAATTTTATTACGTAATGTTAGGTCAAAAAAAAAATTATTAATAACAGTTAATTTATATAAATTTTGGAAAGTTAAAATTTTGTGTTCCAGTATAAGCTCTTTAGTTGTCTTGTTGCTATTGCCACCAAAAAGTGTTTTTATTGCTTTATTCAAAATTTTTTGTAAGCGTTCAATATACCAGTTCGAAGTAGAGCCAAAGATAGCGCAAGCGTATCCTACAACTGAAAGTATCCATGCTTCAAATAGCTCACATTTAGTTTTTGGGTCAAGAGAGTGGGGTGTAGAGAGATGGTATCATACGTCTAATTTTTTAATGAGTGTATCTATATGTTTGGTGAACATAGAATTTTCATCTATAGTAATTACCAGGTATCTTAACCTGTCAACCTGTGTGAGTTTTGGACGGTTGCAACTGAGCCTAGTATCACAGTCAACTTCGTGTAGTTGTATGTTAAATCCATTGCTTTTTTGGTGTATGTGAAGTTGTGATATGCATCAAAAAACTTTTTTCTTTACTAATAAAAAGTTCGTTTTCAACAAAGTACTTATTTATATTATCAAAGTCCTGCTGTAAATTTTTTTCATAGGTCTTGATTAGTATTTACAGCAATTAAGTAAATGTCATCAACGTCATAAAAGTAGTACTACAAGTTAGGGTGACATCATTGATATAGATAAGGAAGATAATTGGTCCTAAAATTGAACCCTGTGGTACACCACACGTGATAGGTTGACATTCACTTTGATTTTCATCTATTTTTACACTGCTCTTCCTACCCGTTAAATAGCTTTGTATAGTATACCCAAAAATTTCCTTCGAAACCCAACTTTGCATAATTTTTTTTAGAAGTACTTCCTTGTCGAGAGTATCACAGGCTTTTTTCAGGTCAATTGGAATTGTCCCTACGTGTTTACTGTTATTAAGAGCTTGTGTTACTTTATTATTAATAGCATGCAGGGCATCCATGGTTCCTTTACCTTGTTGAAAGCCGTATTGGCGTTCGTGTATAATTTTAAACTTTAAAAAAAAAATTATATTTTGTTGGCAAAAAACTTTTCAATGATTTTGTCGAGGACTGGTTATAGGGCAATTGGACTGTAATTACAATACTGGTTATTTTCACCTTTTTTAAAAATTGGCCTAATAATTTGATGTTTTAGGTTAGTAGGCCAAATTTCGGTTTTAATGATTGCCGAGATAAGGAGGACCAGGAACTCAGCCGTTTGTTCTTTTGATTTAAGAAAATTTTCAAATAGGAAACCATCATGTCCGCATGATTTTTTTTTACTTTAATTTGATTTAGGAAAGCAAGTACTTCAAAAAAATTGGGTTAAATTATTTGTATTGTCGGTATGTTTCCAACAGAATGTTCATTCGACCGAGTTATACTTCCTTTATTCTTACCCCTTTTTTTTTGCTTTTTTTAAGATTGGAACCTCATTATGGAAGAAGGATGCAAAGTTAGTGCACACCCTGTTTCTGTGTTTTCTGGCTGGAAGGCTGTTTTGATAAATTCGTCTAGGCTACCTTTTTTTTTTTACCGATTTTCCACACATAGTTATTTTTTTCCCATATTTTTGCTCCATCGGTTCTATTCTTAATAAAGTATTCCTGGTAATATATTTGTTTGACATCGTTACTTTCCTTTCGTATCTCATTTTTCATCCTTTTATAATTATTTAATAGGTCGTGCGGAGGGTTAGACATTTCGAAATTTTATTCCAAAGTTTATTTTTTTTATTAATTTTTAAAAAAAGTTCACTTGTCATCCATTCTGCTTTAAATGTTTTTTTTTATATCTGTTCTTAGTCTGGCCTTCGTTTGTATGCTTTTTTGTTATATCCTTTTTTTGGTTGTCAATATAAAATGTTTTAATTTTAGTTTCAATTTGCTCATAAATTTCATTGGGGTCGGTAAACATTTTCAGAATAATAATAATAATAATAATAAAAGATATATTGACACCAAAAAGGAAGGCCAAAGGAAGGCCAAAGGAAGGCAAAAGGAAGGCAAAAGGAAGGCCAAAGGCAAAAAGGAAACATGCAGGGTAAAGGTTATGAACACTGACGCATATCCAATAAGAAAAGAGAATAATTAAATGAAACATCGCCCCTGGTTCATGAAATAGTCGTCAGGACACCTTTCTTCATAATCTGTAATGATATTTTGGACTTTCGTTTCCCCTTGTAGTCCATGGGGCCTTAAAAACGTTCATTGTACAGGGCGTACATTTGCATAATGCGGCGTTGCATGCAGTGATATTCACGATTGGAAGAAGTGAAAGACTGCTGGACTAACAAACGAATGAATATTGACTATCAAAGGTAAACCGGATTTTTCCAAACGTTTCAATTGTTTTCGAGTGCCTTATCTACCTAAATCCAATCGCCATTACGACTGAAATAGGTTTACTGTTAGTGTCAATCGAAGGACACCACCGTTAAAGTAGAGCGCGAAGTTAAAGTAGAGTTAAAGTAGCTTTGTAATTATCGTTGTAGTTAAAGTAGCGTTGGCCGCTAACGGCAGTAGGATCACGTGTGTATACCGTTCATGTGTCTCAACGTGTACGCTTGCTATCGTTCAGTTCCTGTGGTTGTTATTATTTACGACACGTCAATGCAAGCTGTACGGATTTATTAGTAGTTGTGCAATATAGTCTTTGTCGCTTTAAACTGCTTTCAAAACAGCTTTAACTTTCTACGTGCAGGGAAGCAATCAGCGATTGTACGCCTGTTGCCGCGGGCTCAATACGCGATTGCCGGGTTGTTAGCCCAAAAAAGGTCGGTTATTTCACTGAATCTTTTGACGAGCATGAAAAATGCATTGCATTGAGTTCTTTATTATTTTGTGGTCTGAATAATGTGGTCAGTTTGTAATCGCATCATAACCAAAGGAGCTTGGCACAAAATACGGGTAGCGCCGGCCAGTGGAAAAAAAAATACCTTTTTCGATTCTGTGGGGTGGGAGTTGTTTTTTTTGGGGGGGGGGGGGCAGGGATGGGAGGGGGGACGTGACAACGGCAACATGACAAACCAATAAATCACTTGCGCTTTCGACGGCCATATTGTTTAATCCAGTAGCGTATGTTACTTTTCATACAATATCCGGCCGGTACAGTAGTAGAGCCGTAATTCGCCTTGTGCCTTTTTGAGTAATAGGAGAACAGTACGAGTGCAACAATGAGATGCCGTGATAGTGTAACAGTACAGGTAGGGGAAGCCGGGGCAAAGTGGATATAGTTTGTTTAAGTGTCTGCTGTGGCAGAACTATAATATTTAGCAAAACAATGAAAACTGGTAACGATTTGTGAAACAAATCAGGAAAAAAGTTGACCAATAGCGTTGTTACAGCGTTAATAGTTTCAAAATTCAGTTTTGTAAAAAGTTGCATTTATTGACTTTGCCCCGGGTACCGGGGCAAAGTGGATACGTATTAAAAACAGTGTTTATAACTCATCTTAAGAATGAAAATCGTGCCACAAAGGTTTTTAAGTAATTCAATAGCTACTTTCAGTCCATTATCCTTGAGCTTCAGTCCATTATCCGTGAGCTTTCTTTACATAATTACGCACCACTCTATAACATACAAAAATTAAATTCCGCATGGGTAAAAAGACTCTTTCCATGCATGACTCACTGGATGACCTTGACTGGAAGCACTAACAATATGTATCCACTTTGCCCCATGCACGTGGTATCCACTTTGCCCCACTGTGTACCTTCATCCTGTTTTACTTCGTCCCTAAACTATACTTAAATTGTCAAAATAAATTATAGTACTGCGTTATTCTGAAAGAATTCCTCTTTAAAATGAGACCATAATTATCTTTCGATGACGCATAGTTTCGAAGATATCGCACGTTTCCCTAACTGACTATTTTTTTTCAACCTGTATTGAAAGCTGAAAGGCTTGCTACACATTAATCCCGCTAGTGTCAAAATACCAAACTAACGTGACGTCACTAATATAGTAGTGCTGCAGCTGAAAAAGAAATCAACAGCGCTCTAGCAGTGGTAGTTTTTTGTAATACCCATTATCCACTTTGCCCCGGCTTCCCCTATACACGCGCAGGGCAAAGTATCATTGTTGGACTTCTTTCTCGTTATTCTTCGCTGAAAAGGGTACTCGTCGATGTTCGTTTCATCTGAGAGGTGAGGGGGCGTTGCGTAATTAAGAAACAGTGTACGAGCAATGTTGCGTGAAGGGGCAGTGTCTTATTTCACTTGTTTGCCGAAGATCCTTCGGAATCAAGCAGCAATGATTCACCAATAGCAGCTTCAACGACGTTCCAGTTGCTACTGTTACAATAATTACGCAAGCTCTTACGCAAGCTCTTAGCTGACTTACTAGAAAATGGGACGGTGACTGAGAGGCAGGTCCATGGTGCTGGTGTTGTACCAGGTAAAATGGATGAGGTGGTGTTGGAAGAGACACGGCTGAGGGGAATATCCGAGCTCGATTTGAATTGTTTTGGTGTAGTACGCATGAGTGGGAAGATGAAACCTTGGAAAATGGCACTGACAGTGGACAAGTAAACAATGAGAGCGACAGTAGATCGTCAAGGAGCAAGCCGAATCAACAATTGGAAACAGCAACTCGAGTAGACGATGCTTTGCGGGACTTGTACGACATGAATACAGGAATTGTGTCTAGTGAGAACTACGCAGCTGTGCTTCGTGAGGCGAAGAAACGTGGAATTCTCGAAAAAGATGTACAGCGTTTTGGTGTTGTAAAAGCATAGGATCTACGCCAAGTGAGTGACGGCAGGAAAGCAGTTGAGCGAGAGCAAGAAGAAGATCGAGAGGCAGTATTACAGTCTGTGAAAGATCTTTTCACGTCAGCAGCTAGTAGGGCGGGAAACAGGATGAGTGAGAGAGGAATTTTTGGTGATGAAGACGCTGCAACTGTGAAACGTAGCCAAACACACAACTTATTGACATGACGTTAGCTGTACGATGGAAGTCTCATCAATGTGGATATGACGAGGTCGGTTATGCTGCTGTGCAAACAAGCTGGTCGTCCATACACATCGTTGCAAGTATACTATGCTGTAGAGAGTAAGATAGAAGCGGATGAGATTCAGCGGGTCGTTACCTTGAAGGCGGGCAACGCGTTTGAAATAGTGACTAAAACAGCTGCAGCAAAACACAAATTACTAAGTGCAGCCATGAGTCTTAATGGATATAAAGTTGAAAGCTACGATTTGCAGGAGCAGAGACTAGAAGCACGTGACGAAAAATAGCAACTGTGGGAGAGCTAAAGCAAAATTAGACTGAAAACCAAAAGTCTGGGGAAAGGGTTGGGGAACTTTGGGGTTAAGTTAGGGTAAAAAGGCTTAGTTTAGGTCGGGGGGAAAAGCCTAACCACAATTGGGCCTACTAGAGGCCTAATAAGCCCGAAATACCCCTAACCAGAAGACCTAGCAGGGGTTGAGGGAGGACCAACCGGTTGGCTGGCCCGAAGGCTTTCTGATTTTTTCATGCTGTCCCCTTGCTTAAATACGTTTTGGTTGCCCCTGACAACCGCGAAACAGCCAGGGTATTATGGGTAATGGAATGTTCTATTATGTTCTAGAGGCAGGAACCGGAAACTAAATTACAAGACATAGATAATGTCCACCTGTGTCAGAATGGACACGCAAGACTAAGATTGGCTATTGGCCCCAGCTAACATCCAAGTAACAAGATTTGCGACATACTCCAACACCCACACGAAGCTCTGAAATTTACCCCTCGCAAATCTTGTGTCCAAACTTGACAAACATACATCTTGTTAACACTCTAACCATGTTCAATTTTTATTTCAACATGTCTGTAAACTATACAGGATGAAACGAACACATACATCAAAGCACATGTTAATACTACTAAAAAACACTTTCTTGTTTTTACTGATGAACATGAAAGATGACCAACTTCTCAACACCTCGAGTTTTAAAAAAAAACCACCCGTGACCCTGGAACTATAGCCTAGGGGTCACGCACTTGCGTCTGAGCAGACGACTTTTGTGATAACGGCGTCTTGGTAGACGACTTTGGATACCCCAATTCCACCGTTGTGGAATTGGGCTACAACTACGTTTGTAGCCGATGAACATGAAATAGCAAAGAGTTTGCTCATGCGAGACAAATTAACCAACTTCTCACAAACAAGAAATTGCTCTTAAGAGCAGACCAGAAACCTTTATGGTAGCCTATATAGAGAAAGAAAACTAGTAGCTTTCCTTAACAGACTAAAACGTCGCCACTAAAACCAAAACGCAACTGTTATTGTATAATAGGCGAAACACGAACGAATCTATGCCACTGAATGGGCATAACCAAACCTCAAACATTGCCACCAAGAATGGGCAAACCAAGAACCAGACATCGAAAACCGTAGGTTTAAGAAAAACCTGAAACAACTACTCAACAACTCATTCTCCACACTATTATTAAGTTAGTTCTAAAGGCCGAAAATTAGGTTGATTTATGGGAAAAAAAACCCTTTGGGGAAAAAAACCGTCGCAGAAATATTACTCTTTATGAGCAACCAACACAAATTACATGCTTATTTAAGCTTACTAATTGAAAATTGCCGTAAGGCAACCCAAACGCCAAAGCAAAGTTTCCCCCTTTACTAAACATACCCAAATTCTAAAGTAGGCTTTACAGCCAAACTAAGCCTTGATTAAAAAAATGTCCGAAAAAAAAAACGTTTCTGTGTTTACCTCCCAAGTTCAAAAACCCAAAAATCCAAAATAGGCCTAAAAATAGGCTTAACACCACAAACCCTAAAAACGGATCCCCGAGACCCTTCTGCATGCCCCTACCAATTTTGGATAAGATCCGAGGACGTTAGGCTTAACGAGTACAATAAGCCTAACGAAAAGACAAAAACTTGAAAAATAAGGCCCAGGCTTAACCAAAAGGTTTACCCACGTTTTACCTTATTTTTCCCAGAGGGAAAGAAAAAACTCCTAAAAGGGTCGAAAAGTAAACCTAAAGGACCCAGACTCGAATCCCCAATCTAAAGGACCCCTAACCCATTCCTGACCAGCCTTACTCCCGGGTTTCGGCACCATGACAAAAAATAGCAACTGTGGGAGAGCTAAAGCAAAATTAGACTGAAAACCAAAAGTCTGGGGAAAGGGTTGGGGAACTTTGGGGTTAAGTTAGGGTAAAAAGGCTTAGTTTAGGTCGGGGGAAAAAAGCCTAACCACAATGAGCCTACTAGGGGCCTAATAAGCCCGAAATACCCCTAACCAGAAGACCTAACAGGGGTTGAGGGAGGACCAGCCAAGGCTTTCTGATTTTTCCATGCTGGCCCCTTGCTTAAATACTTTTTGGTTGCCCCTGACAACCGCGAAACAGCCAGGGTATTATGGGTAATGGAATGTTCTATTATGTTCTAGAGGCAGGAACCGGAAATTAATTACAAGATATAGATAATGTCCACCTGTGTCAGAATGGACCAAAGACCTTGGAATAGAAGTAGTATAGTCACCCAAGACACCCAAGACTAAGATTTGCCATTGGCCCCAGCTAACATCCAAGTAACAAGATTTGCGACAGCACGCCTGCATTGGCTTCCAAGCGGCGTGACAGCAGATGTCAGTAGATCGTTTGAAGATGTAGGGGTGCTTGAATCTCACTCGTTTGAAAGCTAGTAACACGGAATAAAGTTTTGTGTGAGAGTGGACTACGTCATGTTAGGATAAAGTTGCATGAGACATGTGCGATCGAAGATGTGCTTGATGTGATTATAGTACGTGGTATTCCAGCGTTGGTGACTGTACCTGCTCGCTCCCCCTTTGCCTAAGGTGCAGCCTCAGAGGTCACTTCCAGCGAGCGTGCACGAGTGTAGAATGCACCGTCTGCGGCACCTATAAGGTTCCACGTGACCTGTGTAGTCACTTGCGGAGAGCCATGAAAGCCAAAAAAGTGGAGAATCGTCGTGTTCACGAGAGGTGGCAAGTTTTGGAACCAGTCCCAGCAACTGACCGAGTGGCTGAGAAATCTGTGGCCCATGTCCAAGCGACCCAAGCAACCCCAGCAACTCAAAGTAGCAAGATTGTCAAGCAGCGAG
Organism: Lithobius niger; assembly: GCA_023313725.1. Lineage (NCBI taxonomy): Eukaryota > Metazoa > Arthropoda > Chilopoda > Lithobiomorpha > Lithobiidae > Lithobius > Lithobius niger. The sequence continues at coordinate 8,471 of JAHWFP010172903.1, forward strand.
TTAACTCGGTTGAGCATTCATATGCTGAAGGAGGGTCTGGAAAGGATAGTGGTGGCGAGTGGCTGAAGCCTCCAGTGAAGCTAGACGTGGACGGAGAAATTGGAGGTCCACGAGTCAACGAGAGGCAAGCAGTGATAGCGTTTGTGCAATGGAGCAGAGTGATCAAGTGCAACAAGGTGTAGGTGAAGAAGAAATTCATGGGTGTTGTGGTCAAACAAGTGATGTTCATGAAGCAGTAACGGAACCTATTGTGTGTGCAGTGGCAAGTGAAAGTGTTGTGTGTCAAGATGGTGTAGTGTGCCAAGATGGTGAAGTTTGCCAAGGTGGTGTACTTGTGTCTCCATTTGCAAGTTGTTTAGATGTAGGTGCAGTAGAAGAAGTTATTTCGAGTGTAGTAAGCGGTGAGCACGTAGAGGACGGAGATGTGTGCAGTGTAGCTGTGTCCGTTACTCAGCAGCACCAAGGTGGAAGTGTGGTAAAACAGGATCTGCTCTGATCTAACCTAATCTATCTGGTCGCATTCAACGTGTTCACAGTGGCATCATGGAATGTGCGTGGAATGCGCAATAAAATGGGGGATATAGAAAAATTGTTGCAATATGTAGACATACTAGGTATTCAAGAGGCGGGTGATGTAGAAAATTTGAACGGGGCTTCTTTTCAGGCAGATTTTGTTCACTTGGGAAAGGGGGTGGGGGTGTGGGTTGAGTGGTCGGTTCCGTATTTGGTGTCAGCTATTAGCTCTCCCATTCACGAAATTGATGCATGCTCAATCAAAGTATGGATGAAGGGTCAATGGGTCAATATTGTGATCGTTCATGTGATTGGTGCTCCGACACAATTACAATGGACGACGTGGCTCAAAGAGTTTACGATTGGGGCTTCATTCGAATCGACACCAAGGGGTGTAGGCTGTCTACTGCAATTGTTGCGTGTGGCTTGTCCACCAAGGGGTGTAGGCTGTCTACTGCAATTGTTGCGTGTGGCTTGTCGGTCATTCAGAATGGGTCGCCTACATTTATACGATGGCAAAACGGCCGAGTACAAGAATCGGTTTTAGATCTGTTTGTCTGTTCGCGTGGGTTAGATGGATAGTTTGAATTTATAGTGTCAGACGATCAATGTGGCAGTGACCAGTGGTGCTGCAGTGGTGCTGCAGCCAAGGGGTACAGTAATGGGGTCCAAAAATAGGCAGCGAGCACGGCCCATTGTCAGTAATGGGTTAATATGGAAGGAGGCGTTTGTGCAGGAGAAGGTGAGAGGAAAGCGGGTTTCTACTATTGTTCATCCGTGTTGGTGGACAAGCATCTGCACAGTCACTGTACGAGATAGGCGATCAGCGTATCGCAGGTGGAATCGCCATCCGTCTATTGAGCACTGGCTAGTGTACCGCGGGACTGCTGTTGAGTCATCGTATCTCATCAGGAAAGAGAAGAACAATTATGGTAACTGTCAGTGTGAACAAGTTAAGGGGACTGGATCACTAGCAGTAGCACGGAAAATTCTTAGTGGATCTGGTGTGAAGGCATCTCAACGATGGGTTTACGATTTACATGCTGCTGGTGTCCACCCACGGATTCTGTGTGATGAATCCATGGCAGACGCCTTCAATCGGCGGTTTGCAAGTGTTTATGCGCTGCCGAGTGGTGGGCAACCTCCACAGTGTGCGCATGGGCAGCGTGCTGTTGATTTACCATGGGTTCACAGTGAGTTTACTGAACTATTGTCAAAATGTAGAGATGGTAGTGCAGCTGGGATCGATTTGCTATCGTACAGGGACCTGCGTGCGACATCGAGGAAAGGTAAAGAAGCGCTAGTAGCAATATTTCAGGAACTTTTCGAGGGAAGAAATGTTCCTCCTTTATGGCTTTATGCGATTCTTGTTCCTCCACAAGCAGGCGACTGACAGGTCGTGTTTGCTTAACTATCGACCCATAGCACTCCTGTCATGTGTTAGGAAAGTGTATGAGCGAATGTTGGTCAGGAGATTGGAATGGCACCTGGAATATTACGACTGTCTTTCCCCGGTCCAGTTTGGATATAGGGCAGGTCGCAGTGCACAACACGCGATTCTATATCTTTTGACTGGAATTCAGGAGGCATGGGTTCACGGAAATGAAGCAGTTGCTGTGTTCCTTGACAATAAGGCCGCCTATGATACTGTCAGAATTGACTGGGTCAAGGTGACACTTGAAGGCATGGGCATTGGTGAGAGTTTGACAAGCGCTATTGTTGCACTGTTGGGAGAATGGCAATTTGTGACACGGATTAATGATTTCTGGTCATCAGAGGCAGTTTCTGACAGGGGCCTACCCCAGGGCTCCTGTTTGAGCCCGTTGTTATTTGCTGCTGCGAATAATGATGTACTCCAGGAGCTTAGCTTGTCAGCTAACATTGTTTGCTACGCTGATGATGTGGCGATGTGGTTTGTTGGCTCCTCTATTGTTGATGTGTTACCACATGTGCAAGCCGTTCTAGATGTTGCTGTTGTCCGTCTAGCAGAGAGAGAGGTTTGCAACTCGCTCCTGCGCTAACGGATCTTGTGGTGTTTACACGAGCGCGTGCAAGAAGCCGCACACAGGCCTCTGTTGTAGTCAATGGTGTTGTCGTACGACAGGTTCCAACGGTCCATTATCTCGGGGTGGTTTTAGATGAGCGCTTTGAATGGAACAGCCATGTGAGTGCCCGCCGGGAAAACGTACGCGCAAGGAGCTCAATTTTACGAGTATTGGTACGGAGTAAAACTGTTTGCAGGGGTGCTTTGCTGTCGACGTACAGAGGGTTTGTACGTTCAGTGCTCGATTATAACCTGCCTTTCTTCAGCACGGGACAGAGACATGTTGTGACACTGCAAGTGGTAGTGAATGAGTGCTTACGGATTGTGACAGGTTGCTTGGTTTCCACACCAGTAGAAGCACTGTGGGTAGAATGCGGTGAGCCACCATTGTGCTACCGTGCGAAAGAACTATTGGTTCTTCTCTGCATGCGAAATGTTAGCCGTGGCCAGGGAGATCCGGTTGGGAGGATCCTGCGTGACGATACGAGTTTACATGGCAAGGTGTCTGGCTTGTTAGGTGCTGCAGGACGCGGCGTGTTGCTTTTGGAGGAAACACTGCGTCTACGGTTGTGGGACGTCAGACGAGTATATCCTGTTAGTCCTTAGGCGTGGTGTCCAGATGTAGAGCAAGTGTTTGCATCATGGCACACAGAGTACCAGGTCTATTGTGATGCATCGTTTCGTAGAGACGGTCAGGAAGGTGGTGTGGGAGTGGTTATTCTGTCCCTGAAGTTGTGCGTGAAGCGCCACCTGAGTGCTGTTTCGTCTAGTACAGTTTGTGAATTAGTGGGTGTGTCGGTGGCATTGGATGTAGCCCTTGATCTGTACCTTCCATCTTTTGCCATTGTGACAGATTCGTTGGCAGGAGTTAAACTGCTGCAACGAGTTATGCAGCATCTTGATGTGAGGGATCCTTTAGTATTCTCTGTTGTTTGGAAGATTTGGCAGGCATTACAGACGGGGTGTGTGGCCGTCCGGCGGGTGAAAGGTCACTCTGGTGTATGGGGTAATGAACAGGTGGATATGCTGGCCAAAGAGGCAGTTACGGAAGGTGCTAATGAGGTGGATTTGATTTTGTCTGTAGGGTTTAGGCGTCAGGCTGTCCGTGAGTGGTTGTGTCGTGAATGGGAGCAGCAGTGGCAACAGGCCGGTCTGGTAAAGCGTTGTATGCGATTCAGCCTCATTGTGAGCAGCGTCTGTACTTAATGAGTTCCCTGCTTGGAAAGCCCGTCTCTTGAGTCGGCTACGCACTGGTCATACTTTGTTGCGTGCGCACCAGTATAGGTTAGGTTGGCTGGGTTCCCTGTTGTGCCTAGTGTGTGGGGTAAAAAATACACCTCAGCACTTCCTGTTAGAATGCACACGTTTTTGTAGAGAGCGTCAGGTGATGGTGAGATGGTCTGCTTCCCATCCGACTATACAGTTGCTTCTGATGAGTGCATCTGGAACTGCTGCCTGGGGGAGGCTGCAGGCAGTAGTGGAATATAGCGTCCGTGCTAGGGTTAGACTATGATGTAGACGTGGTTGTGATATGGTTGTCATATGGTTGTTTGGCTGCATGTTCCGGTATTTTCTGGTAATGGCATCTAGTTTGTTTGGTGTTAAGTTTACTTTGTTCTTATCGTTTTGTTGTGGTCAAGAGCGTACGAATGTAGTCATGGCTCTGGATTAAAGAATTGAATTGAATTGATGTCTTATGGGGCAATTTTGCATTTCCCTCGTTTGCTGAAAGAGAACTTCATGGAATCGAGCAACAATGCTTTCGCAACAGAATGTTCAATGATGTTCGAAAGGTCCTATACTGTTACAATATTTTCGTGTTGTCCAATCGGGCAATCTCTTATTTCCCTTGTTTGCCGAAGGGGTATTTTGTATCAACCTAGAATGGACTGCCCCAAGCAGATGTAATGTTCAAGTGCACACCTCTATCTTGCACTAGATGTGGGAGGGGGGGGAGAGGAGGACTGAGGCTTAATGGCGAGTACAGCTACCTCATTAGTGGCAACCTCTGTCACAGTGTCCAAGTGGTCCGGGTTGCCACAGTGCCACAGACTTACAGCCCAATTGACACTCTATGTCTCGCGAAAAATGGAAACGGCGACAAACACCATTAATATGGCGACTACCAACAAGAAAGTGATGAACCGTAAGTGGCTGTCGACACCAATGACATTCAGGAGGAGTAGCCCCCCCTAAAAAAGAAGCAATGAGTATGGTTGGTGGGACCAATACACAAACGTGCTAACACCACCTCTTCGCAATGACTATGGCGACAAGCCGTGTCCCATTCCTGGATGGTGCCTTTAATAGTCTGCAATTTATTGTCGTCTTGTTTGTCCTTCAATGCTTGCCAAGTAGCGAGCAACCAGAAGGCTAGTTGTAGTAATACTCAAAAGTACATGTTATCGAAATACTGGCTGGAGTTGCACGTACAAGAAAGTCGACAAATCTGTAATGAATGGGGTAGGGGGGGGGGGGGGCAGAACGGCTCACCCTCGGAATAAAAAAAATTGCGCGCTAAATAAAAGAGCAAAGAGTAACATGTAAACATAAACAGGGACTGTATTTCTGACTACAATCAGTGTAACCTTCGAATTGTTTTAATGGTTATTGCCTTTTGTTAAATGCCTTTTCTTCGTAATTTTATCTATCGAAAGGACACCTAAAAAAAAGAGGGGGAGGGTAGGTGCCCGAAGTGCCGTAATGCGCAGGGGTCACTGCGTAAAAACCAATAACCCACTGACGTAAATTCGTCTTGAAAATTTCTCCCATTTCATCTTAAACCTGTAATTTATCCATTATAAAAGTTATCTGTAAGCATGTAATTTACTCTTTAATAATCATGTAGTGTTTATCACAGTAATGGTTTGTGAAGCTGATAAAAAGTGTGGACATTCGAATCTGGGCATTTGGATGAAAGTGCCGGCATTGGTAACAACAAAGCATCTTTTTTATTGTTAACAACACTTACTGCTAACACTTACTTACTTATTGTTAACACTTACTGCTTGTGTGTGAATCCTTGCGGCCCCTCCGTTCGTCTTTTACTCAGTTAGTCCAGGGGAACCCAACTGTTGCAGATCTCCTCTCTTGGACGATATGTCCGTTGTTGGTTCAACGACTGCGTGCAATTGCGCACTTTGTGAGGAGGTCAGGAATATACGTGTAGACCTCCCCACTGTCCTTTTACCTGAACACCTCAGTTTGCCCCAGTTCCTCAGTTATGAGCAGATGGGCTACCAGGACACGCAACTCAGGATCAGGCACTGTAATCTGGGATACCGCGTAATCTGGAATACCGGTAAGGGTAGGAAGTTGCGTAGGGTAGTGTTTTGTGGGTAATAAGTGGTACAGAATGTGGTAGTTCGCGGTTATCAGTGTGCAGTAGCTTGTGTATGTATCAGTGTACAGTAGCTTGTGGTGCATCAGTATTGTGTGGTGTGGCTTGGTTTGTGATTGGGCGCTTGGCCTTGGGCTATAGCTCATTATAAACTAATTTCAATTTCCATGCAGGGTACCACTCAAAAGTGCAGTAATTATCGCGAATGCCGTTCGTTGGAGTGCTTAATTCATAAAACTTCTCGTGTTGTCTTAATATGTTTATTTCATTGTTAGGTAAAGATTGTGTGATCAGATTTGTTATTCAAGAAGTTTGTTCAAAACTACACTAGTTGAAGAAACATATCTCTTCATTTGGTTTCGTAAAAGCAAGCGTGGTCTGCTTGGCCTGGCTTTGTTTTGGTTTGGAAGCAGTGACGTCTCCAACTGTGGCATCTTGGGTAATCTCGCCCATGTTTACTTTCAACCGGAAATAGGTCTGCTGTACCTTTAACACGTTGGATTAAGTTGATCGACAGTCGAACGTACCTGGGGCATATTCGGTATTGTACCAGTTACTAATAAATCCAAAATAGGTGGCTGTGCATCTATCGAGAACGCCAAACTCACCAACGATTAGCGTAACACGTTAGTTTAACACATCGATTGTGAAACGATACGAATAACCAAATACAAATGCAACTAACTTTTTTATTATCATTATTTATCTTAAGTTCATTGACGTGTTAGTCTTACAATTTTTTTATCTTATTCATGAACTTATAAATTACGAAACTGCAGGACATCCGCAAACATGGATCCAGTTTAGCAAGGAGTCGAGCATAGCTGAAAGAAATAGGCAATACCATCAATAAGTAAATAAGTAAGCAAGTAAATAAACAAATAAATAAATAAATAAAACTTCTTATTACGAATATGAATAAGGCGAAGGACAGTGAGGATAGCAAGGACTTGTTTAATACTACGGCATCCCGTGCATTTGAGAGCCCGAAACATTCACACTAACATAACAAATATAAAAATTAGACTGACTTCGGCCAGCTTCAAAAATACGTAAAGAGCACCACGAAGTAGCTTGTTTGGGTCTGGGCACATAATCAAAGATGCTCGAAGCCAGTAGCCCGAAATTTCGACTCAACCATCTTTGCTTCTGTTCTCAAACACAAACAAGCAACTTCGTGGTGCTCTGTAACTATTTTATATTTCTGTACCCATATTGAAGCTGGCTGAAGTCAGTCTACTGAATTTAATCTTGTTTATCCTTAGCGTGCATGTTTGAAAGGACTCTCAAACGCATTTACAGAAAAATACTATGGGCTGAAAAGCACGAGAGCCTGATTAAAGCCGTTCGTGTTATGTTCTTGCTGGACCTCGCTGCCACCTGGGTGTTTCTTTTCATTACACCGTTTAGCAGCAATTTTAATCTCGGGTTGATTCATATGGTCTTTCTTAGAGTGAACGTAAACAATTCTTATCTGAATATTATATGGATAAGCGTATAAATTTTAGAAAGAACCTGAATATTAGTGTAGGTTATCAGCCACCTTTCCGAGGAGTGAGATATAATAATGTCGAGGCCCGCAGGGCCGAGCCATTGCTGTATCTCTCCGAGGAAAGTGGCTGATAACCTATTTATCACCCAATTTCACGATCTCAGTCCGACACCAATAGTATAGCACGCACACAACAAAGGATGAATCGTGCTGACGTTCTTTTGTTGAAAAAGGTCGACAATGCGACAAAGATGTCATTGTTGACAGCATTGTTATTCCTTGTTTAGTGAAGGGTTCTGTGCTCTTGTTTATTGATTGTAATTCGATTCCTAAGTGCCCCATAACCGTTCATACCACGGAAACTCAACGACGAGCAGCCCCTTCCGATAACTTCTCTTAATTTTTTTTAGGAGAAGTTGTTTGAAGAGGCTATTCGGCGTTTCCACGGTACTGAGTCGTAAATAACCTTTACAGTTTAGTGTCATTATGTTTTCGTGCTATAAGAAAAAATAAATAACAAAACGAAAGCATTTTTTCTTGCTTAAGCAAAACAAGCTCTTCACGGTGCTGTTCTTAGTTTTAATCGAGACTGTAAGGTCCTTTTGGAGCTTGATTTACCTAATCAAGCTCCTATATGCTAGAAAGCGAAGTCGGCGTGATATGACTCCACATCACCCAAGCCATGGCCACCTACAGTAAAGGCCGTATCATCTTTGCCCTCCACAATGCTCCGCTAGAAGGCGAAACAAATACCTACGCGACAAGTTTGGCAAGTGGCGTCATCGGTTGGCAGGATTTGGCACCCTTGTCGGTTAATTTGAAATTTCGCCGATAGGTTTGAGATGGCCTTCTATGTCAATTGTTGATTTTAGTTGCCTTTTTTGGTCTGATACGGCCTTTAATGTAGGTGGCTTTTCCAAGACCGCTTTTCCTAA
>JAHWFP010172904.1:12882-23754 GCA_023313725.1 Lithobius niger
GCATGGCCCACCATGGCCTACCCTTAGCACCGTCACTAAATTTTGGCATTACTTCAGTCGCAGTTCGCTGTAAGGAGGGTCTTCTGTTTCAAAAACTATTTGGTGTAAATAACCTTTTTTTGGCACACTTGGTTGTTCGTTATAAAGGGAGCTTACCTTAATTTCCTCTCTAATTAACTAGGTCTGTCTATAAGTGGAATAAGGATACGTGGCTTTGGCAACACTTGTGGCCGTGTGGCTATTAACACGTCACACCGTAACGGGGGAAAGCGTATAAATACAGAAGCAATTAGAAGGTACGGTAGCAATATTCCAACGACTTTTGCCAGCTTTTCAACTGTTGTAGTTTGGACCTCTTCACTTTCGCCGAAGCGTAAGTATCATACGTTAGTATTTGGGTATGGAAAGAATTCTTTTGCAGCTATTTTTTTTTATAGTTTTTGATAAAGGGAAGGCACAACAACAGTGTTAGCCCCCTGTTTTCCAAGTTACCCTCACGAATCCGCATAGCGACCATGATTAGTTGAGTCGCATGCTTGTCTGCCTGAGTTGTACTTTGAATGCTATGCGTACAGTTAATCGTCTTTATTATTTTCACTATTACTTATCTGATCACCAGTTGCAAGGACACACTGTCGTGAAAATTCCTATGTATAAAAATTCATTTCCAAGTTGTTTGAAAACGTTTGAAATTCATACAGATTTCCTAAAAATAAGCTAGCTTGCGGTTCTTCCCGAGCCCCCTCCCCCCTCCTAACCTACAAGGAGCCCAGGGGCCTCCCGACCCTTCCAAATCCGACCCAGGTTCCATCATACCTCAAGCCGTGACAATCATTTCTTCTTTAAGAAGAGCTGCTATAAAGATCCTAAAAACGTAGAACCATTGCATTGCTCTTTTGTTTTTTTACAAATTAAAGCTACTAGAAAAAAAACTATAAAAAAAGACTAGAAGGATATTTAGGAAAAAACATCATTTACTAACTATAAAAACACGGCCGTATTTGCCTGTAGATTTTTTTTCGATGGGAAGCAGCCATCTTGTTTCCGCAGCAGAGCTAGTGCATGGCTGCATTTATCACAGCACGAAACGACGAAAACGAGACGTGCCCGCTGCATACATGCAGCACTTAAAATTGCAGCTAGTGTAACAAAAAACAAAACAAAACAAAAAACAGCCATTCAGCGAACTGCTTTAGCGAGGAAAAAGACGCACCATATCCTGCCATTCGTCACCTATATGTTTATGGCACTTGTTAAATTTTAGTGAAAAAAGAAGCAAACTTTCCAACACGCCTTGTTACAAGTTACTAACCTATAAGAATGATAAACTTTTTTTTATGTTGTGCGACCAAAAGTTGCAAAAGAGTGACGACATAAAACCAATTTCTACCTTGTTAGCATATTTCACAACTTACCTATTATAATCAAAGAAACAACTAATTGGCACACGTTCTCGGTAAAATCTGTTTGGGTGGTTGTCTAATCCGAACAGATAGCTTGGAAAGCATGTTAGCTGAAAGTTCCTTCTTTTTCTTGTGTATTTTGATGTGTTTTGTGACTTTTGGGATGTGTTGGATCAATTTGCTGTTATCGGGCAGTGACACAACATAGTATTATTGTGTATAACTCTATGGTGGAGCCAGTAACTGGGTTAGCTGCAAGGAGCACTGGAGGAAGAAAGGAAGATCGTCTTATTGAAGCCAATGCTATTAGACTGGATTTCTTAAGCCTATAACGAGCGATTTTTGTTGTTGGAGAAAACAACGTTCTTTTAAGCCTAAGAAATCCGCTCTCAAAGCACTGTCTTGACTAGAAGTGCCGTTGTTTTCCGTTACATTTTCATCTAGTGCACCTTGTAGCTATTACCTCCAAATGGTGTCTCGTAGCCAATATGACGTCACCTGACGCTGCTCTATACAGGGTGGGGCAGAAAGGAAGGGCCACCCCTAGCAATCACAGATGGTTAATGCTAGGGCAATGAAACTTTGGATGGTATATAGGCGAACAGGGGGCCAACTAACCATGTGTCAATCACTGACTTTGATGTAGATTTTCAAGAACATCATGATGCTAAGTTTTTAACCATGCTTCGTAGAACCCCAGTGTAAATTAGAAACTTGTACACATTGGCAAGGCACGGCCATTGAAAAAAAAAACGGAACGAAGTTCGATATGTTAGTTTAGGAATTATGGAAATTACAAGCATCATTCTGTTTTGCTAACCGAGTGGCTTTCCTGCCAAACAGTGAGTGGGAAATAGAAGTCCTCAAAATACGTGAAGCCTGCTTGGGCACAGTTAACAATTTACTTAAGGCCTGGAGAGAGGATTGAGCAAATATGTTACCATCTGTTTTGATTGAGGAGAGGGGGACATGACGAAACACACTAATTTTTGATAAATTATTTTTCTCTATCTTTTGTTCCAAATTTCTTCGCTAAATTCTATTATATAAATTATTTGTTTTACTTCTGTTTACAACATGAAAAAATAAACTCCGTAAGTTGTAAACACAAGTCAGACAAACAATTTAGCTAATAGAATTTACAATCTTCGAAACTAAGTAGAGTTTATAAACCCGAATACAATTGTTGCGGCGGGAGGGGGAGGCGAGGGGATGGGTACGAAAATGTTACGTATTTTCAGGTGGGGGTTTATGCCAAATATTATGCTGGTGTTTCGTTACAGAGGGGGAGCGGGGAGCGGGGGGGGGGAGGGGGAAGGGGGAAGGAAAATATTCTAGAAAAAAATTGTTACGTAATTTGTGAACGCTCCCTTGGAAACCAACATACTGACATACTGATGACTCGGCACATTACAGATTTGTAATACTTTCAGTATTTCTTGTCAGTCTTTAGGTACACGTATAAGTAGAATGGTGCTGCAAATTACAGCATGTTATGCAATTGACATAATTTAGAGTCCCGAGGTCAGCTAGAAAATAAAGCTAAATAAAGTTGTCTGTTCCTGAGGTTAACATTTCTGATTTTGTTTCCTAGCTGACCATGGAGACTGAATTATGCCAATTTGCGTGTGCTCCCAGCACCATTACCTAACAATACGTGTTGTATCTAAAGACCCTGACAGAACTGTTTTGGCTGGAAAGCCTACTCGGTCAGCAAAACAGAATGATTCTTATAATTTCTGTAATTCCTAAACTAACGCACCAAATTTCGTTATTTTTTTTTTCAATCGCCATGCCTTGCTAAAGTCTACAAACAAGTTTCTAATTTATACAGTGGGGTTCTGCCACGCATGGTTAAAAAGTTAGCATCATGATGTCCTTCAAAATCTGCGTTAAGGTCAGTGACCGACACAAGATTTGTCCCCCCCCCCCCCCGTTTTCCACATAACATTCAAATTTTCATTGCACTAGCGTTAGCCATTGTGATTGCCAAGGGTGGCCCTTTCTTTCTGCCCCACCCTGTATTGTTAAGTATCAAACTAAATCTTTTTTTTTTTTTTACTTTCCTTGTGTTTTCTTTGAGAATTGATATTGCATGTAGTGTTTCTTTCTATGTTCATTAAAATTTCGTAATTTTTATATATTGTTTTGGTACTCTTGGGCCAAAGTTGTGTTTGAGGCAAATGAGCCGAATTTTTTCTTCTTTATGTTCTGTCCTCACACGTCACGCGACCTGTTCCCATTTCGTCGAATTTCTGTTTCGCCGAATCCCATTTAGCCGAACATATTTATATATTTTTTTTAATGACGTGCCCACTCGCCCTCCCGCGCTTGCTGCGGCTAAATGTATAACATCAGAAACCGCCACTAATCACAAATTCCTTCCAATTAGGAATGCATCTTTAACTTCGCCAACGTCAAGTTTTTTAAAGAATATTTTGATTAGGCGAAAAGGGATTCGGCGAAACGGGAATTCCCCTTTCGCCGAATTTTAAACAGAGCTTAATTTTAGGCGAAACGGGAAAAATCTTTTTGGCGAAACGAAAATCGGCAAAACGGGTATACACTGGGTCGGTTTTAGTTTGAGTTGGATAAACTTAGTTACATAATAATAATAGTAATATTGTTACAGATCATGAAGCTGTCCGTTTTCATCATACTGGTGGTGTTGGTAGCCGTTACCATAGCAGCAGCGGAACCATCGGCCAACAGTCGTCGATCTGCCCGATCTGAAAAGAAGAGAGAAACATCTGGAAATATAGAACGCAAGGCGAGGTCAGCTGGTCAGCGGTCTGCTGGGGCAATTTCTGAACAGAAATTACAACGCCAAGCCCGATCGCCAGTGAGATCGCCTCAAAATGACAACAATATGGCATTCCGGGAGAGACAAGGTCCCGCTTCCGCACCCAATTCACCAGGATCACGATAAGGAATTAATTGTTGATGTGAATGAATCTTTTACTGGATAACCTTATTTTTGGGGGAAAAAAAGGAAACCTTTGGTGTCTGTACTGGAAACAAACCAATACAGCACCACTTGTAAAAGGTACAAAACGTAATAAATAAATAAAACTATTCTGTTTCTGTTTTCCCTTTTTCGAAAAATTCGGTTACTTTTGCATGGAATTCGTGTGGTGATTAGATTTGGCCGATGGTGGAATTTTATTCTGTAATTATTGTGTGCGCGGTGTATCTTGAGCCCTGCAAGTATTTTGTGAGCGGCTTCGTCTTCCTGGATGGAGTGGCTTTAATCGATGGCCGCCATTGTTTTTGTAACCATCTTGGATATAAACAAGGCACTCTGCTACTGAAAACGTACAATCGATTATCTGTGTTCGTTCTGCGGAGAACTCAAGATAGGCCACGGACACTATATATATATATAACAGCTGGTTTTCACGTTGTCGACTTAATTCACTTACCTGTTGAATCCTTTCGTCGTTATGGTTCTTAAAATCATACGAAACCTTGCGCAAACGCTTATTTATAAAAAAAATATAAGCTTGTTAAAACGTTAGTCACAGCCATAGTGAGACAGACGCCATACTGCGAGATGAGAGTGCAACAAGAAAAATGATGTCGACTAGAACATTAGTAAACGGAAATTATCTCTGATTTCTCAATTATCTCTCATGTTTTTGGTTGCGGTTTCTGATGTTATATGTTTAGCCGCAGCGAGCGTGGCAGTGCGAGTGAGGCACGGAATTTGGGGGAGGGGGGGATGACCATCGTTTTAAAAAAATATTTTTTTTCGATTTTTCCGTAAAATTCGCAAATTAGGGTAAATCAAAGTCGCTGTTCACGCGAAAATGATGGTCTTTTTTCCCCAATTTGCGTGCCTTGTTCGTGCTCCCGCTCTCACCGCGGCTAAATAATACAACAACTGAAAAGGCAACCAAAAATACTTATCCGGCCAGAGATAATTTCTGAACAATATCGACGAAAGGATTCGACAGGTAGGTGAATTAAATCAACAGCGTGAATCCGACGTCTCGTAGCTTTGAGTCGCCACCCTGACCACTTGGCTTTGCCTGTTCACGTTGTTCGAGGTCTTTGGGAAGGCTCGATGTAGGAATTTTTCGTTCTGTGCGCTGGCGATCTTCGATTTGGTTGCAGTTATTCGAAAGTGGTCTTTTTCAGGGGTGGAGGGTGATTATTATAAGAGGCGGGGGGAGGAAGGGGACGAAATGGATAGAGAATAACAGTACTCAGATTCCAACGAGTTTTTTTTGGTAAACTAGATGCGATGCTACTAAATTCTGTGTGACATTTATGGAGTTCATCTGCTGCTCCGACGATTCCAAACTCATTAACTCAAGTGTCATCTTTTTTTTAACAACGTTAAAAGGACACCAGGCCTGCCTTATAACACTCCGCCTGCCTTATAACAGCCACGCGCTGATCGCCATCCGCGCATTTACCAGCACAAAGGTCGGCTGGGGTGGGGGTCGCAGCGTGGAACGTAGCTGCTGTATCGGTTGGCTTTTGGAATAGTACACGAGTAAGCATCAACTTAAAGATTGTCTCGTCACAAACCGTAATGATTTTCGTATTTCAAAATCACAGTCTATAATTTTTTAGGCTAGTATATTATAATTTTTCTTCGGCGATCTATTGGCATAATTAATTCTAATTTTTACCGTATTAGTCTTTTAGATTTTTGATCTCGTAGTAATTATTAGCAAACGATTAAAATTAGTACACGTGCACACACAGATGAAACTTCAAGGTAATTGTAGGCGTGCAAAGGATCATATACGTGTAGGATACAGTAAATATAGTTAACAATTATTGAACAGAAAATATCCTAGACGCCACATTTTAAAACGGATTTTTACCAAGGGATTGACTAACGGTAACGAAATAGGCCTTTGGGTCCGTGCTTGAGGTGGTGGATCGACAAAAATGGCGCTGGGAGGATGGACTTTTAAGACAAGTTACCCATTCAGACAGATTAATTAACAGGTTAAATAAACAAACTTCCGTCGTTGCGTCCGAGGGCTGCAGTGAAAACTCGTGTGCAATTCACTTGTCACACACTAGGGATGGGTCGGTTTTATTTTTTTGATTTCGGTTCTGGTTTCGGTTTTCACGCCCAAAACACCTCAGTTTCGTTTTCGGTATCGGCTTTTGTCACCATCCACCCCAACCAGATTTTCCTAATTTTTTTTTCTTGCAACAGTTGTATTACTAGCTTCAACTTACTCCTGCTTTCACTTTCAGCAGCGTCGTAGACCGTTGGTATAGCTGTGGCACCATTTTCCTCTACTATTTTCATTTTAATAGCTAGGGGCTTTGGTGTCATTTATACGTAGAAATGACAATTATTAAAAAAAAATGTAAACCAACAAATCATTTTTTTTGATTTTCGAACGCCGTGCGAAAAACCGACACAAAATCCGAATCGGTTTCGGTGTCGGTTTTCAGTAAAAACTGAAAATTCGGTTTCGGTTTCGGTTACCGACCCATCCCTATCACACTCTGGTTTTGATTGCAGTTCTATTGTCTGCTTTGTTTTCTACTTTATGCATTTGTCTTCATCATTTTTCTTCGCTGCTAAAAGAATGTTTCTTATTCATACTGTCCTTACCATTATTTACGGACAAGTTTAGTGATGACTCCTTCAGTTTCACTTGATAAACGCAAAGAGCAGTGGTGCGCCCTCCCCCTACCCCAAAGATTAGGGTTAACATTTAAAACGATAGAAAAAAGAGGGGTGCATTTCTTACAGTTGCACAATCGCAAAATGAACGGTTTTTAAACTTTGGTGCCTATGGTTCTGGTGCGTCCTTTAAACTTTTTCGCACCTGCCTGAGGACTTACCAGTACGCACTGCATATTTGTACGTGCATGCAAAAGCCGACGTATTCGGCATAAAGTTATCTTTGTCGGAAGGTACGTATAGGAGTTGTCTTGCTTTGCAGAATTCCAACATTTGAGATTCACATTTTAATTCCTTCTCTCCCCCCCCCCCCCCCCCCCGGTCCGTCATCTTCCATGGCATAAGTAATGACCGGGGCCATAAGAGCGAGCGTTGTTTTCTAAGCAAATCACCATATCTTTAACTCTTAAACTTTACTAAATGGCACGTGTTGATTCGTTTTGGTAGACGTCAAAATCCGTCAGTCTGTGCAGTGGTCAACGTGAAATAAAATGGTCAGGCACGAAATTCAATCAATAAATAAAAATATAACTTTTACTTTACATGATGTATGCATAGGAGAATGGAAGGACAAGTCACTAACACCACCAGGCCGAACGTTAAAATCAACGAAGAAAATTCCCTAAAGTGCGGTTGTGTAAACTAGCACACAACTGCATCGATTAGAAAACTGATCCAAACTACAGCCACCCTGCATGTGAAGAAGTGTTTGCGACGATTCAGGTGCCTGATTAACAATACGTTTTAAGTGAATGACCTCGAGTGCGTGTATTATTAAAGGGCAATTACATCCATTTTAACATGCATGTTTGACTTTTGGATCACTTACACAATAACTAAACACAAGAATTGCGGTAAGACACTCGCTTTTGCATTCTCGCAGCTAGAAGCTAGACATCACCTCAAATTTCAACATGGTAGCGGTTTTATGTCTGCCGCCTTGCAACGAAAACAGCAAATAACGTGAGTTCAGAAGCGTTTGGGAAAATTGTTTCGTCATGAGGAATTCTTTATATTATTGGCACGGATATAAGACTGTAAGTATTTACTTAAACGATGTCGGATTTAGCTAATCCATTAAGCGTTGTTACCATGGCAATGTCACCTTTGCCATCGCGATTGAGTTCCAGCTACGAGAATTCAAAGGCGAGTCGCTGGGTAAACGCGCTCTTACTTACATCCGATATAACAATTTAATTACTGCATCACCAAAACACGGCACGGAGGTCGGCATTGTTTTGCTGGAACGCGTAGAAATTAATGCCGGCAGTCGGATCTCTTCGATTTCAACTCGCAGCCGATTGAGATAGCTGTATTGACTGTGAGGAGCTGAAGCTTTCTGACGGCCTTAGCTGGCTACTACACTACCGGCCAGCTAAGGCCGCCAGACGCTCGAGCTCCTCACAGTCAATACAGCTATCTCAATCGGCGAGTCGAAATCGAAAAGTGACATCTGTCGGCATTAATTTCTGAGCGTTCCAGCAAAAGTAATTAAATTGTTATATCGGACGTAAGTAACGTATTCTTACCGCAATTATTGTGTTTAGTTATTGTGTAAATGATCCAAAAGTCAAACATGCATGTCAAAATGGATGTAATTGCTCTTTAAGTAGAATAAAAAAAACTCAGCTTTATCGAAGTTTAAACCATCGTGCATCAATCAGTTGGTATATAAGTAAAAACCAGGTCTTCCTTTAACCGCCATAATTCAAGAGGGTCCAAGACTAACAACCGCAACCGTTCTGGGCACTACAGACAGACGGCTCAAGTCCACCAAAGTCCTCGTTAATTTCCTATGAACTGATTCAATGTGTTCGATGTCCCGTACGAGATATGGTGACCAAATGGGGCTTGCGTACTCCAAGACAGGACGTACGTAAATCGTAAAAGCGTGAACAAGGGTTGACGTGTCACGAGAAACGAGTCAGCACTGTATGAGGCAGCTGTGTGATTTGTATTTATTACACTGGTGTTACAATTTTACATCTGAGGAAAACCACGCTCCCAAATCTTTTACAGTAGAAATGAATGGCTCAAACAATGGCTTCCTAAATTATTATAGTTCGTTTGCGCACGAGAATTTCAGAAAATTGGACAGGAGGAGGAGGCGGAGGCCATTCTATAATTTATTGAGGCCCCAGCCTAATGCTATGCGCCCCAAACCTAAACTTATACTTATAGAAAATACACTACGCACTGAAACACCGAAACACCGTCAATTACTAGTTTTACAACGCAACACAACAATAACAACAAAACAACTCCCGTCACAGGTGAGTCACCAACTCCTACAATCCCCGACACATATTCCATGCCTACCTTCTCTTCCCCATTTAGGGAAAGTTCCGGTGGGCAACCACTGTGGCACCTCCGGCACACACCAGCTACTGGACTCATGAACGCACTCACGGTCACTCACGGTCACTATCACGGTCACTGTCGCGGCCCAACACAACCGCAGACATCCTAACCTCCTGCAATCTCCATGATGATCTATGCCCACCTTCTCGTCCCCATTTAGGGAAAGTTCCGGTGGGCAACAACCTTGGCACCTCCTGAATGCACACTTGGTCACGGCCCCGCACTAGCACTTTCACGCCTTCACTTCACCTCGGAAAAGTACCGGCAGAGGGGCAACTCAATGCAAGGAGACGATGGAAGAGAGGGGGGAGGGGGAGGGGACCCTACACACTCAATCCTGTTTCCACAATAAATAGGGCGATAGCCCGCAGCTTAGAACCGGGCGCGGACCATGTAACTGTGACAAAATGTCCTAAAATACCGGGAGGGTAGCTAACCAGGGCGCCAGCCGTCGCCGTTCCGCAACAAACCTTTGGCAAACCACAAGAACATGCTCCGCCGTCTCTGCCACTTGGCACACTCCGCACAGCGGGGAACCTGCCCAGCCATACTTGAACCTGTGGGCCTGCAACAACGTAAAACCAACCCGGAGCCGCGAGATAATCCTCGCCTCACGGCAGAGCAGCTGATCAATGTTTGATCGGACCATGCACACCGGATGTACTGCAAATAGGGACCTGCCATCACGCGCACTGTTCCAGGCCCATTGCCACTGCGCAAGAGACCACTGCCGAACAGCCACCCGCCGCATCCGCGCAGAAACCACAGGATATATTCGCGTGCACGTGCCCTGCACTGCTTCTCGCGCCAGTCCATCAGCTACCTCGTTGCCTGGGATACCACAGTGGCTCCGAACCCACCGCAGAGAGGCTACACCCAAGCCAAACGCAACCCAGAACTTCCATCCAATCGAATAGATAATTGGATCACTGACCTCCAGTCCCTCCCACGACCTCTGCAGGAGCCTACATGCTGCAAAGGAGTCAGTCAAAATGACAAACGAGGGGAGACCCACATCAAGGACTACGTCAAGAGCCACTGAAATGGCCAAGAGCTCACACATCGTACTGGACGTAACGTCATGAACAACCCTCTGACACTCCACTTTCAAGGATGGAATAACTACACCCACCCAACCGACACTCATTGCTGGGAGAAACGAGGCATCACAATAGACCTCACACTCCACCACACAATCGCGAAACACTGCCTGCAGCTCGTGACACCAAGTCCACGGGCTCAGAGGCATGGCACTCGCAACTGCAACTGTGCCCGACACCTGGCGCAACATAGAAATCCCACGGCCAGCCTCACCTAACACACTCCTGGCACGATCACTCAAGGTCCCATAATCCTGTAAAATCTTCCCCACCGGGTCATTCTGGCCTCTGCTGAGATTCCGCAAACAAAGCGAAACCAAAAGCTCCCTCGCACGAATCTCAACTG
>JAHWFP010172907.1:0-22673 GCA_023313725.1 Lithobius niger
CCGCCCCTTAAAACATGCCGCTATAGCCCAAAGCCTCCTGGGCCTATTTAAAAATCCGACCCTGCGACTACATGTCTTGTCGGACAGAACTACGCAACTTTCAATATACCTTTGCTTTTGTAGAACGAAGTGTTTTGCAAATTAGAGTAACAATTGCAGGCAAGCGGGGGCAGTGCCACTGCACCCTGATATGACCCCCCCCCCCCCTCCACATCCTCGCTTCAGGAAACACCACACTACAAACATGAGTCATAGTAGTAAAGCCAGTAATAGTATGAACTTACCTTCGTGTTATCATGCAACTTAATTCTTTGTACAGCTTCTGCAGTGAAAAGATCAGTGGAGTATTTTCCATGTGTTGAACGATCGATAGAAGTGTTTCGCCGCATGTCAAATCCCCAGTACCCTTCCTAAAGTAGATGAAAGTGTTGAAGTTGAACAAGGATTAAAGGGACGAGGAGAGCAAGCCAAACAGTGAAAATAGCACGCTTGAAGTAACGAAGTACAGTAAGCAGCCTTTATTCACTTGAGTTTCGTCAGCGTGTCGTGACCTGTATTTGAACTCGCAACCGTGACCCATATTCGAACTCGCAACCGTAACCCGTATTCGAACTCGCAACTGTGACCCGTATTGGAACTCGCAATTATTGTGATCTGTATTTGGATTAGCAACCGTGACCCATATTGGAACTTGCAATAGTGACCCGTTATTTGAACTCGCAACCGTGACCTCTAATTGAACTCGCAACTGTGACCGGAATTTGAACTCGCATCCGTGACCTCTACTTGAACTCGCAACTGTGACCCGTAATCGAACTCGCAACCGTAACTTGTATTCGAACTCGAACCCTCCACGCCAGATCACTGACATAATGCCTTTGTCAATATGCTCACTCATCAGCTGGCATAAAAACTACTCACTGAACCACCCATTAAGGTCACAGTCGTGACTAAGACACCATTGAGTATGCTTGTGAGCATGGGCTACATTGGGTTGGGCTGCCAGTTCGAATCCAGGTCATACCACGTCAATGAAACATAAGTGTGTACGGGTGGTTTACTGATGCGTTATTTCTAGTGTATGATTTTTGCCGTTTGGCACGTTTTCCTTTATATGATTTACAGTGATTTGCGTAAATTTATTTAACGATTAATTACTAGCCTACACTACTAAATTTTGTGTTTAACATGAGCTACAACGCCCAAAAATACATTATTACCAAATATTGAATTGAATTTACCAAATATTGAATACAAATAAACAAATAACTAAATTTTGAGTTTTAAAAGAGATAGGATACCCATAAATGCATTACCACGTGTAGGATGTAACTGCAGTTAAAATATGCCTATAACTAAACTTAGATATTAACCTCAGTAACAATACCTAAGCATTATATGTTAGCCTAGGTTATTACTTATTCTTGAGCTTCCAAACGTGTAATGTAATCCTGTTCACAGCGCCAGTTGTAACATTACTATTAATTAGCAGAGCCGTGTTTAATTATTAATATGTGAGTACGCAGCGCCACCTATTACTAGTCCTTAAGACTTGAATAAGACATTTATTTGATTCCTCACAGAGAACGCGCTCTCGCTAAGCTATCCTGAATGGTGAAGCGGTTTTCTTTCCAAAGAGAAAAGTATGCGTAATTACTTACTTAATCCAATACCTTGAATACCAACTATCAACAATTACTTAACTCTCAACTTTGCTGCAGGCCAATGGGGGTGTTCCCGGACCAGGGTTTACCAGTACATTCGTTCAAGAATAATAGTGCTCACGTTTCCAACAAGAAATAATATTTATTTAACAAAGCTTATTATTGGTTCTGTGTTTCTATCTTACAGTTAGTCTCAAATCGCAAGCAACGAGAAGTCTCACAATGTTACTGGTTGTTTATAAGTTGACTTATTACTTTGATAAACAATTAAAGACTGTTTACCCTTTTACTTAACAGTTTCTTTCCAAATATCTCAAACAAATACCTTAAAACTAATCACACGTTATTTATTGATCAATTACTGTGTTTTCAGTTTACTTGTCAACCTTTTTAACGTTACTCAACCTTGGAACGAATAATAGTTCAATATACGATTAGTGTAATAGATCGTTTACCCAGTATTATCGTTGAAACAAACACAAGATACCTTAGATGGCTCAAAATACCTTGTGAATCCAATCTGATTCCGCCTCTTCTTCTGAAAAAATGTGCTGACACTGCCCTCGTTTTTAATTATCTTCAGGAACTCTATACCCACTAGCACTTTCCCAATGTTATGAAAGACTCCAACATCACTCCTGTCCTCAAGATTGGTTTTTCTCTTATTACTAGTAATTGCCGGCCAACGAGTCTTCTTCCCGTTGCTTCGAAAATCTTCGAGCATCCTGCCAGACACGCATACCTATGATAGTACCACCAGTCATGCTGACCGTGGCATCCCATGCAATCTTATCGTTTTCGATTTGTTGAAAGCCTCTGACACTGTTCCCACAACAAACTAATCTCTAAACTCACTGCCCTCAGTTTCCGTGCTTCTACTGTTCCATTGAACCAATCTCCCTACGCAAGGCGGCAGACAGTCCTGCTCCGTGGTTCGTCAGCTTCATGGATTACGTTCACCTATAGTTTCCCGCAAGGGTCTGTTCTCGGACTTTTGCTTTTAAATATTTTTACCTACGACTTACCTCCAACACTTCTCTCACTAGTACGTGCTGTTGTTATGTAGTTCACTCACTCAATAAAGACCGGTACTGTGTTTGGGGTAAACAAGAGCATACGTGTTTAATTGCAAAGAGTTCACTACATAACGTCTTTCCACGATGACCCCCACGTTCAACTGGCCGTTATGAGTGAACCGAATTGGCAAGCGTATTGCGCCACGAGAGAGGAGCACTGCGGGGAAAGCCAACCTAGTGTGAGGCCGAGAAGCCAACCTCACACTGCTCCCCCCGGCAAAGCAACACCCCCGCCAACCCGGAACCAACCAGCTAAGCCATACAAATACAAATGAGTTACAGAGTGCTAAATTTCGACAGAGCATGCAAATTACAACACATACAAATGTTACATTGGGGCAATGCCAAAAGAAAACCTCGCAACGTTGCCGACCTGGCAGCGCACGGTAGAAAACCTCAAAACGTCACTAGTGTCACTACACACCGGAGAATGAGACCCACGAAAAACTACCAAGCACTACACAGCAATTCCAACCCCCTGCATAACCATTAATATAGAACAAGCCAATCTAGAATGAAAATGAGCAAATGTCAGCTGCAGGCCAATCCTTTGATAAGTGGTTCTCTCGCGAGCAACCAGTTCCAACCAGGCTACAAAGCAAGAGCGCGTCATAAACTGTACCTACAAATTATTCCCAACAATTTAAATGGCGTCCCATCCTTTCGGCCGCGACTCCGAAATACCGATGTGGAACAAAGAGCGGAACATTTGCACAATAATTTCGCAGAATACTTTACGAACGTGCGACTCCTCCGCAGAACCAATCCAACAACCACATGAACCTCACGCTTGACCAAACACCACCAAACAAGTGCAACCCAAGTCCGCGTACAATCTTCGACGTAAGCAACACCAGTTACTCCAAAAACGCAAAGAACACCAGTTACTCCCAAAGGCACAAGAAACAGCTCGCAATGGCACAGCAAAAAAAACAAAACAAAGCACAGTTTGTACTAATCGTGGCTGATGACCCAACAGCATACGATGTTTCAACAAAATCAAATTGTAGCACACAGTTCACCGAGATCATAGCCAACGAGATCGCGCCGTAGTTGGTCGCCGCTCCAAACGTGATTCGTTTAACGCGAACACCGTGCTTCGAAGCACCCGGCGTTGGCTCTGGCCACCTAAATCCTAGCCTGGCACAACGCAACGCCACAGCACACGTGTACCACAAACCACACAGCAGACCACACAGAGTAAGCCACAGCAATAACAACATATCCAAACGAGTGACCTCGTAACCAAACGTTGTCTTCATGCGCACTTGACTCTGAACAAACGCGACCAGCAGATAGTCACAAGGCCCACATGAAACACATACATGCTGCTTTGAGGAGGCCTGGTGTGGTGAGGCATCCTCCTGAGTAAAGCCACCTTAATCGCCTGGTCACCGTGTACACTGCGTGTTGCACCAGACAACGTCGAAAAGCACACATTCAAAAATTTCAGTCGGGAATGTTTCTTATGGTACAGCATGGAATAAGTCATCAAATTCGTCAGAGTGGGGGAACACCAAACCCCCTTCTCGTGATAGAAGAATCGGTGGAGACCAGCACACTCCTTCCTCCGTGGCATAGAACCGCGTGGGAAGCGACTCCCACAACCAGGACGGATCGCTCGCACCGGGAGCACGCACCGAGTGACGCCCAGGCCAAAGCAATCGCATTGTTTGAAGACACCAGAAGGCATAGCGTAGGGCGTATTGATTACACACATTGGGAATTGGTTGAAAATTCGGTCCAGACATTTCTCTTTCCGTGTCACTGTCTTGTAGCGTGACGAATCGATCGCTAATGACAAATTACATGTGCGGCACATAAAACGAGTCACACAGTTTGTAACGTCCGTCAGAAAGCCAAGACTTCTGTTGCTTCGTAATAATCCAAAGTCTTCCACGAAATGCCAGAACACTTCAGCCGATAGAAGTCGGAGTTGAAATAAAGCTGTTCTCCCACAGTCGTCCAGGTGTTGCGGAGCATAGGGCACCGCACACAACAGTCCCATAAGTAAAGCCGCAGACATATAATCACGAGAAAAACACTTACACCCTGATTTAAAACCATGATGATAGGCGGGGCATGAAGAAACACCAGCCTGAGCCACTCAAACAAAGCAAGCAAATAAAAGTTTGGATTAGTCGTGTAAATCGCAAACCCGTGAAAGATCAGTCACTAATACCTCACTGAAGGTTTTAGTCCACACAAGCGTGATGAGTTCCACAAGTTTAGGCGTAATTTCAACGCTCGTCGACGAGCGTTGACGACCACTAATCCGAAACGTCCGATGCGCGCAATCTTCGTTTTCGAACAGTCGAAACGCACAATATCAATTGCAAAGGTAGAGTTCGTAAAAAAAAAACTTACTGCAAGCTTCTTCCCCCGTTTGGGCGCCAAATGCAGGGACGACGCTAGAATCACTTTACTGGGGAGGCGGCAGTGGGGCAACAATTTTAGTCAGGGGGGCGAACCAAAAAAATCCACTTCAGTCTTTCCAACTACACCCCCCTCCCCCCGAAATCACAGACGAAATAGCGCGTTTTAAAAAATTATTTAAAAGAAAAATTTCTGCTGTACAATTTCTATAAGGTAGAGGGTAAGAGACTTGTCTTAGCCTCTGATTTTGTAAGCTGCATATTTAGTGGAGACCGTAGTTGTCCGGTCATTTGTGACCAAGCATATGCCTCCCTGTACTTACTTTCGGCCTTTCTATTATTTAAGTCAATAAACAAACACTCAGTTTATCTTCGGGCTAAACTTCTTATCCGCTTATATTATAAACATTATACATAATAATACAATGTATTTTTTTCACCTTAATGTAGAATGATTCTTGAATTTTTATGTTGCACTGCAAATTGTTGCACAACATCAACAAGGTTCAGTTCTTTGGCCTGTGATCTCTCTATAGATAAAACAGCAAGACTGCTCAAACGGTCGTCTCCCACTCGATTTCTCAAATAGTTTTTCAGCCGTCGAAGACAAGAAAAAGTTCGCTCACAAGCAGCACTTGATGCGGGAATAGTAATCGCAATAATGCACAGTTTATGTATCTCACTAAAAGTCAGCTTATATTTTGACAAGAATTGTACTAATTGTAGAATGCTGATAATTGTCTCTTTCGTTTCTTTTTCGTGGCGTTTTATAGTCTTTGGCAGCAGTTTCACTTCGGAATCTAAACTACTCATATCGCAGTTGTAGTGTGCCGCCAACGGTTTCAGTTTTGCTATATCCAAAAAACTGTCACTCTGTGGGTTCAGGCTGTTTATCCCTTTGAATACAGCATCAATCTGAAGTAATCTTCGTTCCAATTCGTTTACAATTCTCTCCAAAACGGGGATAAACACATGACTTTTCATTTCACCTTCTGAATTAAGAGGAGCGTTCTCGGATGTTCCTGCGTCATCATCTACAACAAAATCTTGCAACATCTGTGGTAGGCGTCTAACTCTCGCTCCTCGTGACCTAGACGAAGACGTTACAACTTCGAAGTTAGTATCAATGTTATTTTTTTCAGCTATTGCTAAAGCCTCCTCCCAAACGTCATGGAAACTGTTTGAAGCAGTAGCGCGATATTCCTGAAATACGTCAATGACTCCTCCAACGGTTACAACTGCTTGCATTATGTCACAGTCAACACCTTGAAGGAAATCTGATGTAGATTTTAAAACAGTCAGTACCTTGCAAGTTAACAAAGAATGACTATAAACTCCATGTCCAGCTGGTACAGTAGGCCTCTGGCACGCGCCGATCTTTCATCTCTATCAATCGACAGCTGTGTGAGAGTTACAAGTATGGACGAAAATGTTCGCTTCACTGCGCAGCAAGCAGAGACTTGACAGGCCCAGCGTGTATCACATATTTTTTTCAGTTCAGTAACCTTTCCTTTAGGTTGTAGTCTTTTTTGTATCTCAATGAATTGTGCGTGGATGGAGGATCCAGACAAAAAAACATACAATTCCTGAATTAGTGCGAAAAAATTTGCCGCTGGTTTCATCTTCTTACACACATCTACTATTACTAGGTTCAGTTTATGATTAAAGCAATGAACATAAATAGCTTGTGGAACAGTTTGTTTCAGCAGCGCTTGCACACCATGAAGTGAGCCACTCATAACGTTCGCACCATCGTACGTTTGAGCAATGCAGTTGGCAATGTGAATACCACAATTTTCTAATGTTTCCTTGATGTAACTTAAAAGACTGGCAGCATCAAGTGATTTGGCACAATGAAATCCAATAAAACGTTCGTGGACACAGTCATTTAAGTAGTATCGTACCACAACAGAAACCTGTTCCGTTTTACTGATGTCTTTACTTTCGTCAACTATTAGAGCAAAATAAAGGGCAGAGTTGACCTCATCTCTAATGTTGTTTAAGACCATGCGTGACATAATGTGAAGTATTTCATTTTGAATGGATGAATGGGTGTATTTCGCATTTTTAGGTCCACTTTCAAGTTTCTTTTTGACAACAGAGCTGTGTTTAGCCAGTAAACTTGAAAGTTCTAAAAAACTTTAGAACCCTGTTACCGCTTTGTTCACTTTCATCATTGCCTCTCTGTGCAATTCCTTGAACTGCAGTAAACAACAATGCATCAGTAATGGCTAAAATATATTCAGTATTTTCTTTAACCAATCGGTCGTGCTGCGTATTTATCTGTGCAGCCACAGTCTTTCCGCCTTTAGTTTCGTTTTCTTGAAACGACTCCCACGAAATCTGAGAATTTTTATGTGAAGTGCTACTATCGTGCAGCTTTAAACCTTTGTCTTTGCTCAGGGCATTTTTCCAGTTGCTAAAACCGGTCTCAATAAATGATTTTTCAGCTGAATTTACACAAAAGAAACGGCAAGGGAAACAAAATACGGCATTTTTCTTCACACTATACTCAATCCATGGAAAGCGTGTATACCATTTTGGTTTAAAGCCTCTCCAGTCCTTTCCCTGTTTCGTTTGGGGATACGATTTCAAGACGGGTTGGCATGGCACGTCAGTGGCAACTTGAGAAATATCGGGCGGTCCGGGAAATGTTTTTATAGCAGACGTGGCACTCGCACTTTCACTACGCTCATCGGGACTTGTTTGTCGTGTGACCCACTCGCTGTAATCCTCACATTCAGAATCTGAAGAAATTGCCTCAATAATATCGCTTTCTATATCCAATTCCGCATCACTGGCACAAGCATTCTCTTCCGTAATTGTTAATTCATCACCAAGCT
This sequence comes from Lithobius niger, assembly GCA_023313725.1. NCBI lineage: Eukaryota > Metazoa > Arthropoda > Chilopoda > Lithobiomorpha > Lithobiidae > Lithobius > Lithobius niger. Next base: position 7,959 of record JAHWFP010172907.1, read on the forward strand.
CACCTTCAAAAAGTTCTGCAGATTTCTTCTTTTTATGCTGGGCACTGAAAAGGTCCGCTATGGTAGATCGTTTTGCCATTTTTGTTACTGTAAGCTTTTGGAAAAAGTGGGAGATGTCTTGCGAACGACTACTGTCAGCAAACAATCCTTCCTAAGCAGGAAATTCAGATTGGCGCATTTTTGGTATGGTGCGTTGATTGTGCCTGTACACTTCGTAACATTGCAATTTATTTAACATACTTAGTCCACAGATGTTGAGAGCCAGTTACTCTGCCATACAGAAAAAGTGCAACATTGTAGCTTGGGAAGTCGCACACAAAGCCGTGACCAGCTAGTCTGTCCAGAATGAGCGGAAATGTATCAAACATGACGTTGCAAAATATGTTTCGTAATAGTTTGGAGCAGTTCGTGGAAAAGTCAGGTGATATTTTTTAGTTTTAAAACAAACGTGGAACATTTTAAATCATTTTTATTAACTTAACGGAGCACCTTTTCATCATATGCCTATTTTTTATTTGATCTGGTGGGTGGGGGGAGGGCGCCGGGGGGGGGGGGCGGCCAAAAATTTGGGGGGGCGGTCGCCTCCCCTCGCCCCACCTTAGCGTCGTCCCTGGCCAAATGTTATGTTGTTCACTCTCTCAATAAAGACCGATACTGTGTTTGGGGTAAACAAGAGTATACGTGTTTAATTGCAAAGAGTTCACTACATACGTCTTTCCACGATGATCGCCAGCGTTCAACTGGCCGTTATGAGTGAACCGAATTGGCAAGCGTATTGCGCCACGAGAGAGGAGCACTGCGGTGAAAGCCAACCTAGTGTGAGGCAGAGAAGCCAACCTCACACTGTTAGCGACAAAAAGTGCCAAAACATTTCAGTTCCGGCAACAAGCTGCATATTGCACATGGAAGCTGTACACACATTGTAGTTTCCAAATCCACCGAGAGACACTCTCGGAAGTAACGACGTAATCCGTGATGACGTCATCAAAATGGCCACCATGTGATGTACTAAATCTCTATTATCTCCGGAGCTATTCGATCAATCCTAACGTGCGACCTATTGTTGGAAAGATAATTTAATTGGCTAAAAGAAATGCCTGAGCAATATATGCCATAAATCTATTAGTTTTGGTTTAATCTGAAGAAAAACATAATATGACTGCTGTGCGATATGTTAATTCTCAATTATCTGCGGAATTAATCGATCAATCTTTTCGTCCGAACTATCGTTGGAAAGGTAATTTAATTTGCTAAAAGAAATACCTAAGCAATGTATGCCGTAAATCTATTAGTTTCTGCGTAATTTGAAGGAAAACATATTATAACGTCATAAAAATGACTACCATGCGATATATGAATCTACGATATCTCCGGAACGAATATATCACTCTTATCCTCCGGCCTATTGTTGGAAATATAATTTAATTTGCCAAAAGAACTGCAAGGATAATGTATTCCGTAAGTCTCTTTTGTTTAATGTGAAGAAAAAATAAAATCTACCCATAATTATTGCCACTTTATATGTGTAATTTAAGTTGGCTTTATTCTGCGTTTTTTATATTTTTTGTTATCTATAATGTATTCAGTTGTGCTGCACGCAATTGATAATATAGAACATAACACAGCCTTCAGTACATCGGCAAACTCATTCATGTAACAGGCATGTCTCATCTTTCACCCACCAGTAGGTATGTCTTTGACAACCAGTCTCAACCTAGGACAATCAAATAATAAAGCAGAATAGGCTTGCCCGAGTCCTCCACAAGTCTTCCTCATACGACTAAACGTTCATGTGGTGCACCGTTACCAATGGTCGAAGAAAAAAAAACCATTGATACACCCGTGGAAATAATGGACTGGGCTAATCCACCAGAAGCAAGGCTGACCACGAAGGTAAAGTGTTATCCTAGGTAGCCTTCCATTCCCGTCAAAACATCCATGAAGGTTTGAAAGGTAAATGCACATCAATTCTGCTCCCAATATATGATGTGAATTCCTCATCCATGGTTTGCCGTGCCATGAACATTATGATAAGTATTCTTAATAAGATCAATTCATCACAGACACCAGTTTAAGGCCGATCAACCATCACAAAACTGCACGTTGAAATGGCTGTAATTTCAAAGATTGGTTGTGAGTTAGCAGGTAGTGGCTAGAATGAAAACTTTGTTCAAGCCTTTGTTGCAAAACCAGGAAGGACAGACAGCATTCTAAAGTCATGGCCGGATCGCATGTAAAACAAAGTAGGTACGCACACAAGGTTATCATCGCAGGCCATCATAATCTGCAGAATGAGGTTATCAGAATCAGGGTGATGACTTGACAATTCAGGCAGCCGTTAAAGGGGAGGCAACAAAAATCATCTGAATTGATATTCTGGGATGGATGATAACTGCTGGGGTAATTACGTAGCCTCTGTAGACTTGCAAGTGTACTAAGAGAGGTATGAGCTGTCATATTAAACAATTACTTTCCTGTACGCTACTGTGTGCCTGTAAAGGCCACTGCTCAACTCAAGTGACGCACTGTGAATAATACGACACAGCTTTAATAATTTACCGTTTCCAAAAGAACCACATACATAAAGCGGCAATAATTACATACACGTTACCTTTTCCTTCATATTAAACAAAAACTAAATTATTTACGGGATACATTGTTCAGGAATTTCCTTTAGAAGATTAAATTATCTTTCCAACGATAGGTCACAAGATAAGATTGATCTATTAGTTCTGGAGATACACGAGATTTAGTACATTGCATGGTTGCCATTTTGAGGACGTCATAATGTGCTTTCCTTCAAATTACGTAGAAACTAATAGATTTACGGCGTGCATTGTTCCGGCATTTCTTTTAGCAAATGAAATTACCTTTCCAACGATAGTCCGCACGAAAAGATTGATCGATTAGTTCCAGAGATAATTGGGAATTAGTATATCGCTCGCACAGCAGTCATATTATGGTTTTCTTCAGATTAAACCAAAACTAACACATTTATGGCATATATTGTTCCGGAATTTATTTTAGCAAATTAAATTATTTTTCCAACAATAGGTCGCACGATAGGATTGATCAATTAGTTCCGGAGATAGTAGAGATTTGGTACATCGCGTGGTGGCCATTTTGATGACGTCATCACGGCTATATGTGTCACTTCCGGGAGTGTCTCCCGGCAGATTTGTAAACTACAACATGTGACCAGTTTCCATGTACAATATGTAGCTTGTTGCCGGAACTGAAATGTTTTTGCACTAACAGCATGGACTACACAAAAAGTCAGCTGTGACGATAACCTTAAACTGTTTGCGCCATTCTCGTTGGCTGCTGCCCTTCAGAGAAAAGTTGACCAAATCCAGACCTGGGCTCACAGCAACGTTCTTTCCAACAACCCTGCTAAGTGTGTTGTCCTCCATTTTGCACCATAAAAACCTGGTACATCCTTACACATTCTCTACAGTATCATCATTGTTCTTGCCTCTCGTCCATGTTGATGCATATCTCAAGTTTCACGCACAAGTTAACTATATTATTGCCAAAGGTTAGAAAACAGCTCAATGCATCCTCAAGAAGTTCCACATTTAGCCATAAGCTGTTTTCCATTCGCCCACTCATCGAGTATTGCTCACAAATCTCTCAACCTTTGCTACAGCTCCTTTCTGAACCATCTTGAATTATGCCGCCCCATTCGTCACCTGACTTACCCCGACGTCTGAAGCTTCTGACAGAGAAAAAAGCTTAAGCATGGCGACTTCTTAACGTCTTTCAGGTTGCCCAAGCTTCTTGACTGCGGCCATCACAAACGTTCCGTTTCATCGAGTCTTCATCATCCGAAACTCCATGAAGAGACCTCAAGCTCAACATTCATCACCACTTCGTTACAGAAAGAGTTGGAACTCGTGGAACTCTCTCCCAACCAACATTGTCTGTGTCATTTTCTGAACTCTTTTCAAGTCTTGACTTGATGCGTTTTGCTTTTACCTGTGAATGATCGTTTTTTAGGGACGGGAGGTGGATGCTTTTCGGTTTCTCAACTCGGCTCAATATTCGTGTTATGTTTATATTAATCTCACAGGCTGGGACTCCAAAAATTAAATTAAATACTTGAAAATTGCACAGTAAGCTATTTAAAAACTGTTTATTTAACCTTCGAATTATAACTCGGTGGGATTACCTTGGTGAAAGAACTTGGCATTTGCTATCATGACTTCAAACGATAAAAGAGCTTATCGGAAATGCTTAAAAAACTGTAGCTTACCGCCTCTGATGCTGTATGGTCATAATAATCCTGATGTCCGCAATAGTACCCGAAGTGTGAATCAAACCCGCGCTCCAGGGGTGTGTATTCTGTCTTGAAGAAACCCAAATGCCACTAGTAAAATAAATTTCAATAGTATTAAAATCTTTATACATGTGATACGTTTAGGTAAGGATGAAATGCACACAGCAAACTCATCATCAAACAATGAGGAAACAGCCAATGAACACGGCTTAAAGTAACTAAACATTGAGGAGGCGGTAACAAGAGAGCGAGCGGGTTCATTCTTGGCACGGTAGCAAAAAAGAAGGGTGAACGGCCTACAAGTGAACGCATATAACAATCAGTAACAAACGAAATATTGCTTCAATAATACTGGCTATTGGATCCGAGTTGAATAGTTTCAAAGTTGGTTGCGTAACAATAATTGCATGCACGATCGCTGTTGCTGGCTTATCGTGCTTGGTGCCAAAACGGAGAAACAGGCTATTCAGCCACATTGAGAATGAGAGTGGCGCCCTCCATTGAAAACGGTATTTAGTTCCCTAAAGCCTGGCATACACTCACTATGTTGAGTTCGTGTTTCTCCCCTCTTTTTACCTGTGGGCATATGGACAGTTCAAATTTCCCCAACCTAGTCAGTGTACGACTTCTTTCCGAGGCCCATTAAAAAGCCAGACCGACAAGAACGGCCTGGGTCGCTGGGTCCAATATCGTGAAAGGTGTTTGCCTCGAGGCAGTGAAGAGGGGGAAATAAAACCAATAGGATCACTGATATCCAATAACCCCGCCAGAAACAAAAAAAACCGCCAAAATCAAGGGTGCATGATCTGCGCAAAGAAGGTGAGCAGTTGAATATCTGACATCAGCACTTCGGATTTGTGTGTCTGTGAACGTTCTGCGTGTTCGTCCAAGAATGCGAGGGTGTTCAAGTCCCTCAGGTAAAAACAGGGGAGATACACGGGCTCAACACAGGAGAGATCCTTCCTGTAAGGTCCACCACTGACAAGCTATGTCACTTTTTTTATAAATTGGACATAATGCTGGGACCGCCCCATAATTTAGACCCGTTTTGATTCTTAGAAGTAACCCGAAAACGTTCACTTCAGACAGGCTATAAACCTTTTTTTAAATGGACTGAACAGAATGTTGGGACCAACATTGCCATTCTAACCCACTTGATTTTTTCTCCACCCTTTGATTGTTCTGATCTTGGCTCCGGCCAACAAGTTACGCCCAAAAAAAGAAATGGGTCTTCTTGTCAGAGGAACAGTTTGCCACTGGGGATCATTGTCACTGACTCGAACTTGACAGACATGCAAGTTCCTCTTAATCAAGTAAATAGCATTAATGATTAACGTCCAAACATGTGAGTGACTTACCTTCCCAACAATGTGTGTTGCATACCCAAGGTCTCTTAAATACTGAGGCAGCAATTTTTCTTCAAGGGGTAATCCATATGGTTGTGGGCCATAGATGACGTCATGCTGCATGCCTGAATTTCGTGAAATATAAATTTATTAAGGCCGTTAGAACCTGAAGGTGTGACTAACAAAAAAATCACTTCATGACGACAGCTAAGATTGGTAATGTGAGACTCTGAAAGAGGCTACAATTTTCTCCTACAGTGGGAAGTGCCAGAAAGAAATAGACATTGTGTTTGTTGGAAGGCGCGGGGGACACTCACATTGGCTCCTGGTAGTACTGCATAGAAGATAGTAATCTTCATTACCACCTTGGCTGTATGCAGAGTGCCGTTATTTAGAGTTGAAAAGCAACCACGTCGTAAAACTGGGTAAAACTGGTTACATTTGCCTGGAAACCAGCGTTATACGCGCATTACCATCCAAAATCACGGATCCAATTCATCTAAACCAACGAAAAACTGGAGACAGTTTGTTTCCTCATCATAACATCATGCATGCTATTTGTTGTTAAGCCATACCTTATAAAACTGCAATCCGGACTCAACAAAGTACACGTACAGTCCTAAAGAGAGGAATTTCTAAAGTCGTGGAGAGTCCGGTAATCTGTCACTCACGTTGAAAGTTGAAGTAACTTCCACTCAATAGACACGTTTCAAAACGATGAGTAAAAAAAGCAAGTTTATTAAATAGTACCTACCAACACCACCAAACCAATTTATCTAAACCAGGGCCGTCGTCATTTTCGCTGTCGACATAATGGAGCAGGCTTCGCTTTTTTTGCTGTTTGGATGTTTGGCTAAAAAGGGTCTGCCTTTGAAAGTAGTGACATCGTTTCATCAGGCAAAGGCGGCCAAGGTAGGTAGCTAATGGAGAGTATCATGAAAACGTTATTAATGCATTTTTCTCTCTGAGAATGTTGATACTCATCCTTTAACTTTTAGTTTTTCTTTATCCCTGCACCTTTTCCTTACTTTTTCCACAATTTTAATTTCGGGCGCATTGGCATTTAACCTCAACATGACAAAAACATTAAGGCTGGGCCGATCACCTTTGTTCTACCCGAGCCGATCACTAAACGTAACTGGCCAATACCAAATCCCGACCCGATTACTGATACCAAATCTCCCAATAACATTTAGAAATTTGCTTTGTAATTTCGAAACAATAAGAGACAGCTGCTTGGGGTTTGGACCGCTGGAAAGGTGGTGAAAAAAACGTACAGTTGAAAATGGTGCATTCAACGTGAAAATCGGTCGACGAAATGAGAAAGATTCTTCAATTTGGTTTATTACTGATCTCTGTGGATTTTATATACCGATCCCGATTTCTACTGACATTGCAAATGTCGGTAAGGAATTACGTGAGGCATTTTGACTCGGTAATCGGGATCGGCCCAGCCTTACAAAACATGATTTTTGTTGCTTATAGTTAACAGACACATGTCTGCTTGAGGCCAGAAAAGAATTCAACAATCAACAACAACACGGATGCCTTTAACGATTAGAAACGGCTTTGCCGTCTCGTTGTTGTTTGGATTTTGGCTCTTGCTATTGGTCCATTTTAGTCTGGTAGCAGGGCCAAAAACCTGGAAGTAAGGTCCGCCCAATGATTTAAGGTGTTTTGTGTTTCTTCAAGGCATACTTAATGTAATTCTGCAGGGTGCCACTTTGTCATCCTTGAGCAAATTTAAACAGCCAAAATGGTTGATAAATCGTATATCAGCCATATCTTCGCTTAGAACAGACAGAATAATCATTTTGGTGTCTAATACTATGTTTTCAAGGTCAGGGAATACTAATAACAGATTATCTTGTTGATAAAATATACGCCTTTTTAGGGGCTGGTATCACAGTCACTGTTCGATTTTTCGCTCATTTTCAACTTTCAACTACTATTCTGACGTTTCTAATTTCGGTGGACGACTCCAATTCGATTCACACGAAGGAAGACATTCCGACCTTTCGAGTGAACCTAATGGGAGTCATCCACCTAAATTAGAAACGGCAGAATAGCAGTGACTGTGATATCAGCCCCTAGTAAAGAGGGTGTAACTCGGTCCCTAACAATGATAAACCCATTTATTTACCTTTGATGCAAAGAAGACATTCCCACCTTTCGAATGAATCTAATTGGGGTCTTCCACCTAAATTAGAAACGGCAGAATAGCAGTTAAAAGTTGAAAAATCGAACGGTGACTATGATCCAGCCCCTAAAAAAAAAGGGCGTATATTTTATCAACAAGATAATCGGTTATAACGTATTCCCTGACCCTGAAACATAGTATGAGACACCAAAATGATTATTCTGCCTGTTCTATAAGCGAAGAATATATGGCCGACATATGATTTTGCAGCCATCTTGGCCACCATCTTGAATATTTAAATTTTCTCAAGGGTGACAAAGTGGCACCCTGCAGAATTTCATTAAGTATGCCTTGAAGAAATACAAAACACCATAAAATATTGGGCGGATCTTACTTCCAGGTTTAGGTTAAAAATGTCATTTGGCAACCAGACTATTTTGTCACCCTGATGGTTCGTCAACCCCATGTCCGATTCCGGATTTTTTGTTGATAATCCTTGTCCAGCCTCCCGTGCTGCTGCATGCAAAGTGTGGCGTGGATAGGTCTTGTGGTTTTCGCGTGATGCGCGGTCTAAGATTACATTGGAATGTCTTCATAGCGGAGCTACGCTCCAACCAACGAATATTGGATACAGTTTGGTACCTCTACATGCAGCAAAATCAACAGTGTGTTTTAGATATCCAAGCCGAAGCAAGTCCCACAAAGTACATCTCCACTTGTTGTTGCTCGTGGTTTGTTTGCTTCGGTTTTGAACATCTGAAACACTCTGTTGAGTTTGCTGCGTTTTTGAGGTACCAAACTGTCTCCAACATTCGTAGGTTTAGATGAATTTGATTGGTTGTGTTGGAAGGTACTGAAGTGTTGATTGTTGAAATTGTTGACAGTGCTCTCTCTCTCTCTTCTCATTTTTATTGCATACAGAATTAGCGTATTGCACATTTTGTTAACCCGACTCCGCAATCCTAAAATGGCGCTGTAAAACACAAAATTTTATGGAGCAATGACAGTTAATGCCTTATTCGCACCGAAGTTTGTATCGGGAGCCAGTCGTTGAGCCAGCTGGTAGGGGCACTGGATATACGCTGAAGTAAAAACATTAGCGTAGTTTGTCAAGCCAATGCTGCGAAAGTGGATTTCATAGACCCCAAAATACTCAATTGTTTGGATTATTTGGTAGCTGTTGCAATGTTCAGCAAGTGGAATCTATTTTTCTTCCGACTTCCAACATCAACAAATGTTTCGAATCTTACGGATTGGACCAAATAACGTTTTTAGGCCTAAGAAATACACTCTCACAGTATTACTTAGACCAAAAACGTTGTTTGTATTTTAGCTCCAGTGCCCCCTTGCAGTTAGCTCAACAACTGGGTCCAGATTAGAGCTCTGTAGCTCTGCTCTACGTTTTGCTTTGTGTGAAAAGATTTGCAAAAGAAATGGCATTGTTTATTCCTTCGCTGGATGCAAGCAAGTGCTAGATGTTAGATAATGGAGCAAAGTTCTGCAGATTTTCGTTCGGTGACAATGTGTCTTTCAGATGTGGTAGCTACAAGGTCTTCTGTTGTATTCCTGGAACATTTTATATTTCTGAATTCAACTATTGTGTGCGCGGCGCATCTTGAGTCCTGCGAGTATTTTATGAGCGGCCACGTCTTCCTGGAAGGGGCGGCTTTAACCGACGGCTGCCATTGTTTTTGTAACCATCTTGGATATCAACAAGGCAGTCTGCTACTAAAAACGTACAATCGATTATCTGTGTTCGTTCTGCGGAGAACTCAAGATAGGTCGCGAACACTATAATGTGCTTAGTCGTTAAAACTATGATATACATACAATGCGTAAGACTGTGGAAATTAACTTAAAAGTTATGACGACACTGCTAATAACGTGGGCAAAGACCATTATCACAACATTTACCTGTGTGTATCGGATGTTTTCCAGTCATAAGTGCACTTCGAGACGGTGTACATATTGGTGAAACGTAGTAATTATTCAAAATAATCCCTCTTTTTGCTAAGCTGTCAATATTTGGTGTTGGAATTTGCTGACTGCCGTGAAAGCTGACGTCATTCCAACCCTAAAATCAAGAAACAATGTCACAACCGTATGAAAAGGTGCTCTCAATATCCACAAATAGTGCCGAGTCTGCTGAATCTATAGTGTGCGCGGCGAATCTTGAGTCCTGCACTTATTTTGTGATCGGCTACCGTCTTCCTGGAGGGGGCGGCTTTAACCGATGGCCGCCATTGTTTTTGTAACTACTTTGGATATCAACAAGGCACTCTGCGACCAAACACGTACAATCGATTATTTGTGTTCATTCAGGGGCGAACTCAAGATGGGCTGCGGACACTATATATCAAATAGTACACGACATCCGGTGACGTATGTTTATAGTACTAATCTAGGGGTGCTGCCCGTGTAAAAAATGTGAAAAATTGCTGAAAAATTGTGAAAAAAAAAAAAACTAATGGCAAAAAAATGTGAAAAATATGAGCAGTGTTGTGAAAAAAAAAAGAGGAAAATGCACAAACTCAGGCAAAATTCAAAATATCCTCCCTAGTTTTGGGCCCAGAATTAGGTCAGAATTAACAGAAGATGTAAAAAATTAGGTTCAGGAACTACTGAACGAAGCAGTAGAAACACACGACTTAAAAGGACATTCCTCCCAGCGTGATTTTTCTCGATCCCTCACTTCAAGTATGGCCCCAAAGGTCTATTTCCTTACCGTTAGTCAATCCCTTGGTAAAAATCCGTTTTAAAATGTGGCGTTTAGGAGATTTTCTGTTGAATAATTGTTAACTATATTTACTGCGTCCTGCAGTATATGATCGTTTGCGCGCTTACAATAACCATGACGTTTCATCTCCATGTGTGCATGTACTAATTTGCTAGTAATTACTATGAGATCAAAAATCTAAAAGACTAAGGCGGCAAAAATTAAAATTAATTATTCCAATAGATCGCCGAAGCAAAATTACAAGACACTAGCCTAGAAAATTATAAATTGTGATGTTAAAATACGAGAATCATTCCGGTTTGTGACGCCGCAATTAATGCGTTCATGCTGGTTCGTCCATTCGGCGCAATGCCAACTGAAACAGTAGCTGCGTTCTTCGCTGCGAGGAACGCAGCTACTATCTCAGTTGATCTTGGACATGGTATATGTGCGGAAGGCGATCAGCGCGTGGCTGTTATAAGGCAGGCGAAATGTTATAAGGCAGACCGGGTGTACCTCTAATTAATATGAGAATAGCAAGTACAATTCTCCAAAGGGCTAAGAAAATTGCTTGTAAAAACAAAGCAGCTAAAATTTAGATATGAATTTGTGAAGTTTGAAACAAATCTGATTTTTTTGAAGTTGTGTTTTTAAATATTATCTTAAGATGTTATTAATTAATACATGAGCAGAATAATTACTTGGGTGCAACATTATTATAATAAATTTTAAATGCAGAAAAAACAAACAAAAAAACCAATGAAATTACAGAGAAATTGCAAAGATTAATAATAAAGAAAATTGTCTTGAAGAATTATGAACCACTGGTGTGGTATGTGTGAAAAAGGACGTGTAAGTATTACGTCATCAAGGAATTGGCCATTTTGAACCCCCCACCCTGGACATCAATGGTTCAACCCCCCCCCCGCCAGTATTAACGTAATTTCTAAATTTAGCCCTCTCCCTAACAGGGGGTGTTTTTCCTGCTGTATATTCACAGATTTTCTAAGGACCTGCATTTTTTTTGGCGTACTTCCACCCTTTTGCTGGGAAACATCAACTGGCCTCCCCCTTCCCCCCTCGTCAACACTCATCACCAGACTGTAGTCGACCCCCACCCTCTTCTAATGACGTAATACTTCAACGTTTCCAAAAGGAAGACATAGTGAGGCAAAACATTAAAAGTAGGAATGCAGAAAACGTGAAAAAAATTAAAAGTAGGTACGGAATCCGAAAAATGTGAAAAAAATAAAGTGTAGGCTAGTGAACAGTTTGAAAAAAAGCAGGCATCCCTGTAATCACAAAGCAATGAGGAATGTATTAGTATTTTGCACGAAACGAGACACGTGTCGGTCTCGGTCACGAACTCAAGAAGAGGCCAAGGCCGATAGGTTAAAATACAAGACGACGCCAAGACCAAACATGACTGAATGCTCAACGTACGTTTGCCTGCCCCCATCAAATTAAAGCTGTTAATATTACTGTTATTATTATTTATTTAGTTAAAGACTCAATTTGTATTTATTTAGGATTTGCTAAAACAGCATAAGCAAGAGCAAGAATTAAAATTATTGGCAAGAGTAAAACAGTTTACAACGTGTTACACGAATTACAATATGTTATTGTTGTAAATCTAAGGGGCGCCGGAATTGTATCGACACGGAGTTAAGTTAACTCCGGAATTTTTTTAAAATCCTGACCCCTTTGTTGGACCCGGAATTACAGTAACTCTTTAAAAAGTACCTGAAATAATCCGGAATTGTGGTAACACGGATTTACCGTAACTCTTGATTTTGTTGATGATTAAATAACGTCCCTGACTCGCTCGCGCTTCCGCGCTCGCTGCGGCTATACATATACCATCAGAAACCGTGTTACTACAATTCCGTGTTACTACAAATCCGTGTTACCACAAATCCGGATTATTTCAGACAATTTTACAGCAAATCACGAATCCAACGGTCCAACACATGGGTCACATTTTTAAAAAATCTGGAGTTAACGTTAACTTCGTGTCGGTACAATTCCGCGTCCCCAAATCTAATACTGGATTTTATATTTCTGGTCGCAAGTTTTCCAAGAGTTTATGGACAGAACACTCCTGCCTGAATTTCGTTTAATCTGTTAATGATGCTTTCCGACTGTTAGTGAAGCACGTGAAAAAAGTTGTTCGTCTTACTGGGACTGACGTTGTTTACCAATTAAAACTAAAACCAAAATTGAGATTCCCGTGGTTAGAGGTTGCAGTCACGGTCTCGTTTCGTCACCTGAGACGTAACATTGGTCTCGGTCTTGACGAGATCGAGACCAATGTTACACCTTGGGTAACAAGACAAGACCGAGACCAATGTTACGCCTTAGGTGACGAGATGAGACCCAGACCAATGTTACCCCCCTTGGGTGACGAGATAAGACTGAGACCAATGTTACGCCTTGGGAGATGAGATGAGACCGAGACCAATGTTAAGTCATGGTTGACGAGACTGCGACCAATGATATGCCTTGGGTGACAAGACGAGGCTGAGACTAATGTTATGCCTTGGTAACAAGATGAGACCGAAACCAATGTTATGCCTTGGGTGACGAGATGAGGCCAAGACCAATGTTATGCCTTGGGTGACGAGACAAGGCCAAAATCAATGTTGTGCCTTGGGTGGCGAGATGAGAACGAGAACGATACGAATGTTATGCCTTGGCTGATGAGGTGAGACCAAGGCCAATGTTACGCCTTGGGCAACGAGACTAGACCGAAACCAATGTTATACCTTGGTGGCGAGACAAGACTGAGACCACTGTTATGCCTTGGGTGATGAGATCAGACCAAGATCAATGTTACGCCTGGGTGACGAGAAGAGACCGAGATCAATATTACACAATGGGTAGCGAGACCTCCATGGTTAATAACGAGACGAGACAGAGACTGAAGTAAATCTCATATCGTGCAAAATACAAATTTGCATTAATTTAGACACCCTGACAAACTCCTTCTAGATCATTACGTAGGTAAATTTTAACAAAAGCTTATTACGTACGTAATAGATACAAATTACTAAGTTGCAGTGCATTGTACTTGCCAACCTTTCTCCTTCAAAAAAAAACATCGGTGAAGAATGCTAATGTTATGGACACAACAGAAATGCAAAAAAGGAAATTTAATTTGTCTATAAGAATGGCATTTGTAAAGACATCCAATCCCAAAATCCAGCATGCATTGTAACAAATTTTCTTTCAAGAGATTTTCTGGGGTGCTGCTCCTCTTTTTCATCTGTTTGTGTCTCACTCTCCTCCTCCTACTTCTTGTCCCCATCCAGGTCGCGGTGGGTGGGGGATTGGTCCACTTTATCCCCCAAACGAAGAACAGGAAGTTCTTGCATATCCTATGCGAGTCCCATTCCTTCATGGAAGGCGCCTCTCCCTTCTTCTAAACACGTGCAGTTACAACGAGGAGGTATTCAAAGTGCGTTCTTGTGGCATTGTAAACGTACTGACTGTGGCGTTGCTTCGACATTCTACCCTCGTTAAAGCACATTTCAGACTTCATAAATAAAGATGCTTGTTTTTATCACGAAGAGCAGACATACACTCATGTTTCGTAATTTTTTCATCGACCCTAAATACAGGGCCGGACCGAAAATTATTTAATCAGGCGGTGCGGGCGGTCCATTTAGGCCATCGCTATTTCCCCGGTGGACCCCATGCGTTCATTGGTACAATTTTTGTAGGAAATTGTTGTGCATAATAACTAATCAGCCTAATATATATGTTCTCTGTGATATAAAAAAAAAAGTTAATACACTGTAAATTAGGAATTAGTAAAATTCAGTTATAAATTTATTTTTCAATAAAAGAATTTCCTGAACAAATGAAATGACTTGTAGTAGAGTAGGAAGAAATATAAACAAACAACCATTGTTTAGGACGTCAACAAATCAGGCTTGTTGTGATTTTCCCCAGCCCAAAAAAACCCACGTGAAAAAACAAGGTATTAAATCCAGTGAGTGAGTTTTTTTTTCAATTTTGGGGGTTTGCATTTGAAAAATTGTGTTTTGGGGATCAATTTTTTCAACAGTTAAGTTTTGACTGACCCAGGTACTTAGTTTAGAAGGGATGCCACATAATTTAGATTACAGAGGTGTGGAATGAAGGGATGTTTAATACTCACATTTTCTCTACACTGCCTAGATTAGAGAGGTGTGGAATGAATGAAGGGATGTTTAATAATCACATTTTCTCT
>JAHWFP010172909.1:0-29617 GCA_023313725.1 Lithobius niger
GATCTACAGGTCAGAGCAAAGAGTCCCAACAACAACAACAACAACAAGAACAACAACAACAAGAACAACAACAAGAAATGACCATGCTGTGAACGCCGAACGGTTCCTTTAAAGCTTTAATTTTTTTAAGGCTTACATCCGTATTTTATACGCTTAAGCGTTTTTTAATACTAATCATCATAAGACTTAAATACGAATGCAAGCCTATTTACGTTGCCTTTTGGACTTGGCCGTGTCAGTATGGCTCAGCGGTAGGACCTCGGCCTTTGATTTCAAAGGTCGTTGTTTCGATTCCCCGCTCAGGCAGTCTGACATATAAGTCCAAACGGCAACGTAAATTGTCTTGTATGCGTATTTTTTTAACCCTTCTTGAGCCATTGGCTTTTCCGTCCTGTGTAATTATCAAGTCTGCTCACAAGCGAAATACATATATAGATTAGTATTAAAAAACGCTTACGCGTATAAAATACTGATGTAAGCCTTAAAAAACTTAAAGCCCTAAAGGAACAGATATTAGAAAAAGACATGTAAGCCATCAGCGTCGCACTAATCGTGTAAAAGAATCTCCAGTGACCCAAAAAACAAGCTGGGGCTTCTTTTACACGTATTAGTGCGACGCTGATGGCTTACATGTCTTTTTCTAATATCTGTTCCTTTAGGGCTTTAAGTTTTTTAAGGCTTACATCCGTATTTTATACGCTTCAGCGTTTTTTAATACTAATATATCTTTTTTTTTCTTGTTTTAGCAAGAATAACACAGAAAAGAACACTGTAATCACCTTAAAATAACTGTTATAAGAGAGTCTTTTCCATGGCTGATTCGTTTTATACTGGTAAGAGTGACTTTTGCACCCAATTTCATGTTTTTTGCTTGGTCTATAAGAATTTGTTGCCCAAACCCCTGGGAGGCATCACGAGGAGGTTCTAGGGCGGTAGGGGGGGGGGGGGCACTGGTGGCACTTTGGGTATTTCATAGGGGTCCATGACTGGTTCGATTTTTACTGTTAAGAAAGACTTGTGTACCAAATTTATGTTTTCTGCAAAATTTGTGCAAAAATTTGTTACTCCACTTAATGATTTCTGCCCAGTGCTCTACAATAATAATTGCTCTGCCGATGCGAATACTGCAGTAACATCAAAATCGTGTTCAAAAGGCCCTGATCGGTGTTAATACCTACATTTTGAACTGTAGAAATTGAAAATTGGTTCATTGGTTCGATCTCTAGGTGAGAGCAAAGGTTCTAATCCATTTGGCTTTCCGCGTCAAGAATGATGTAGTTACATTAAAATAGCATGCGAAAGGCCCTAGGCCTTGTCCATACCTACGTTTTAAGCTATAGAACTTGAAAATAGGTTCTCTGGTTCGATCTCCAGGTGAGGACAAAGAGTCCCAACAGCAACATTAATGATTTCTGCCCAGTGCTCTGCAATAATAATTGCTCTACCGACGAGTATACTGCAGTCACATCAAAATCGGGTTCAAAAGGCCCTGGTCGGTGGTAATACCTACATTTTAATCTATACAAATTGAAAATCGGTTCATTGGTTCGATCTCTAGGTGAGAGCAAAAGCTTTAGCCCATTTGGTTTTCCGCGCCAAGAATATTGTGGTTACGTTAAAATAGCCTGCGAAAGGCCCTAGGCCTTCTCCAGACCTACGTTTTAAGCTATGGAACTTGAAAATCGGTTCAGTGGTTCGGTCTCCAGGTGAGAGCAAAGAATCCCAACAACAACAACAAGAACAACAACAACAACAAGAAATGGCCATGCTGTGGACGCCGAACGGTTTGATTGTTGTCATTAAAATTTGTAATGTGGTGAAGTAGTTACAACACGACCCCAAATACCGAATTTCGTTGGTCTATGTCAATTCTGGGCGAGACTATAGGAGTTCAAAGTTTGACGTTTAACACGGAAGTTCATGCTGAGGCTTAAATAAGGACCGCACATCGGTCCTTGAAAAATAGATAGAGATAGATAATTCTTTATTTACAAATGACAACAATAATAATAATAGGACTTTACACATAAAGAACTTACATAAAGAAGAGGTCCTACCCTCGTAGGTGGTTCGATACTAGAAGGGTAAGACCTGTAACACTAGTACCTGTCATGTTAAAAGTGAAGTCGAGAAAATACAAAAAAAACCACTTAACTACAATAGAAAAAAAAAGAAAATAACAAAATAAATTTTAATCACTAGTGACAATCTTATTCTGGTTTGTTCAATAACTTTCGGAGCTGGTTTTTCCCAACAGAACCTTAACACGGCCGGCTGAAGATAAGATACTGGTATTGCTTCCGTAAAGTACAGAGTCCCAAGGATTGTCTCCCTTCTTTTCTGGGTTATTTCCAATTCACATAAAAAATATTTTATCTTAAGAGTTCAAAAACTTACCAAAAAGTTTTAAAATTGTAAATCTTTCTTTTTTTGTTTATAACAGAAGAGATACGAGAAAAAATTGTAAATAAAATATTCAACAAAACATAAAAAATAAGAAAGTGGATGATGATCTGTACCTAATAGAACTAGCTGAAATGTAAAGTTAGTACGTCTGTGGGAGAAAAACAAACGGGGATAAAAAATGAAATTGGAGGAAGCAAAAATATGTGGGATGTTCAGAAAACTAATACAGAGGAAAAGATATCACTGTGCAAAGAAAATGTAACGTTAAATAAAACAATTGACGATAGAATGAAATACAGTCAATGACCTTCTTGAGAAATTCAGTTTCATTTTTATTATAACGGTTGAAAGAAAAATATCTAAAAAAATTAAGTTAACAAAAAAATTATCGTTACATTACCAAAATAGGAAAACTGGTAATATATTAGGCGAGGCCCTAGTGGAAGAGTTTGAAAACATAATTAAAAAATTAAAAATTCTAAAGTGGAAGGAGTAGATGTGCTTTTCTTAAAAAATGTAGAATGTACAGAACGAGCCAACAAGGTGTGGAGTGAGAACGTTAGCCTCGACGTTTCGAATCACTTCTGATTCATTTTCAAGAGGAACCCTCAACTAAAGAAACATCTAAACAAAAATCAGGCTTGAGGGAAGCCAGGAGTCAAGCCAAGAGCACATTTAAAAATCTAAAATTTGGAAACAAAAAATGTGTGTGATTCCAGGCGGCACTGGGACACAGTTATAGCAAATAAAAGCAGAGGGACAAAGGTGCGACTAGTTCCGGAAATTTCCTACTACAAAAAATTCATTGATGACAGCATTGCCGTTTGTCCCCTCCCAAAAGTAAAATTATTCTTGAATTCTCAACGGATTTCACCTCGTTTTGGGTTTACCATGGAGGCGCCACATACCAAACATATCCTTTCTTGATAATATACTTTTTATTAACTCCTTTGGGCACGTAGAGTGTGTTCATTTTCGTAAACCATCACAAATCACAAGGGTCACACCTTTCCATTCCTACACGGACTCTTATCTACAAATTTGCAGCCGAAAAAATGAAGTCCAACGTGTAGTCGCTCTCACCTTCCAACCACCGCATCTGATTTCAGAATTCAAATTCATCATCCTCAAGTATCTTGAAAACGGTTACCCATTAGAAAAAATCTTACAGTTCGCAAATTTAAGCTTGGACCAACAGAAAATCTCTCCATTCCCCCCCCCCTCTCTTTCCCCCACCAAACTCCACCACCTCCCCGATATATTTACAGCTCCATACATAGAAGACGTTAAGGAAACCCTCTGAAAATTCTTTCATAAACTTGACATCAGACTTGTCAGCAAAAATCATACCAATCTAAAACTTGCCTTTCAAAAACCAATCCAAAAAGAGCTCAAACTTCCAGTTCATCTTAAACACGACACCATTTACCAAATTCCCTGCTCCAACCCAGCTTGCAAATCGACATCCATTTGTACAGTGAACAAAAACTGGTCCAACGCCTTCGATCTCATAAATCGAATTCAATTTCAAATTCAAAATTCAAAATTTCAAATTCAAGTTTCAATTCTAGAATGGTATCAGATAGAGACGAACAGTTTTCACCATAGATTCAGCGTCAAAAAAATTTGCTAAGAGGAATAAAAAAATCTGGAAGTATGAAGCAGAAATGGCCCGTAAGTGGCTAGAAGTGGCCGACAAGTGAGCCAGCATCTACGGAACGGGACCAGATAGAGACAGTTTTCACCATTAGATTTAGCGACCAATAATTAGTTAAAAGGAATTTAAAAAAAAACCGGAAGTATGATTCGGAAGTAGCCCAAACATGGCGGAAGTTTCAAAAGACTGGTTGCTACTAGGTAGTCGCTGACCAAGCTTGTTTTCTGCTGTGTTCTATCAAGGCTACCTAGACGTAAAGGCTTAACGCTCGGTTTCACGTAGCATGCTAGTCGCGTGTCCAAGCGTTGCGCTAAACTGAAAGCACGAAGAACGAAAAACCCCAATCTTGTAAGTATCTTGTAAATTCTGTAAGTATCGCATAGAAAAATTTATTTCTTGATCCAGCGTCACCCTCAGTATGGGAAGTAGCGACGTTATTAGCGTATACTTTTAAACAAGAAAACTTTAAGCTGTGGCACAAATAGCATTTTTTATTCAATCTGGCTGCAAAATCATCGGATCACATAAGTTGCAGCTTTTTCTATAGCAATGTTTTTTTTTTTTTACTTCCTAAGCAACCTGGAAACAGGCGAACTTTAAATCTTAAAAACAGACGTGTCAAGCGTTCAACTCGCCCCCCCCCCCCGCCCCCT
Organism: Lithobius niger; assembly: GCA_023313725.1. Lineage (NCBI taxonomy): Eukaryota > Metazoa > Arthropoda > Chilopoda > Lithobiomorpha > Lithobiidae > Lithobius > Lithobius niger. Next base: position 4,717 of record JAHWFP010172909.1, read on the forward strand.
CCTATACATATGTTATCTAGATAGACTGGACGGTAAGATTGTCATTGTATTTTGCTGGCAACACATACCATTGTGTCGTATAACTTCCTGAGACCCGAGGAATTTTTTTTTTTTTTTAACTCTTGGGTCGGTCGTGGGATTCGAGCCGGCATCCGCTTGGTTTGGAGGTGGGGATGCTGACCACTGGGCTGTGCTTGCTCGCTTTACTCGGGTCCCCGGGGACCCCTCGTAAAGCTCGCGTTGCGCCTGGAACCTTACTTTTTACCCCGTTTAACAGTGGTTCTTTAGAAGGGACCACGGGTCTCAGGAGGCTATTATCATCGTATTACGAAAGCTACATAAATTAAGCTTACATTTTACTTTACGCGTAACCTTTTCTGAGCTTTAACAAAATTGTTTCTCAAATCGGTAATATCAGAGTTTTTCCCCTTCCCAGTTAGGGTGTACCGATTCTTAGTATTTAAATTTAACTTTACTTAGCTACACTTACTTTCATTCCACTTTGCTTTTCCGTAACAATTTGTGTCACAAGAACAGGAACAATAAAGATGAAACAAGAAGGCATTATATAGCCGAAGTATATGGAAGACCATCGAATGGCACTCTCAGGAAAGCTGTAAGGTAACAATTGAGTCGACAGTAATTTGAACTAGAATAAAGAGAAAAAATGTATTGTATTTACATAAAATGGGCAATTGTTATATCTCTATACGAACAACATTAGCTTCACTTCTCTAGTTAAGCAGCCTACTGGTGGCATTACACGACAAAAAAAAAACAATGTGGTTGGGGGGAAGGTTGAATAGATAATTTAGATACATCTACAGATCTCAGATATAGCGTTATTAACACACCATAAATATACAGAAGTTTATGTTTACTCGAACTCTCTCTCCATGATGTAATACCTCCATGCAAGCTACTTGACTAGCGACCCTAAGTAAATGAAATATACCTACGTATGTATAATTACATCTGATCTATGTTGACGTTATGTGGGTCACATTTTACAACATTTAACAAAAAAATCAACTTTTATTACTTAAAATTGAAAAAAAATGCTATCATAAAACGAAAAACTTAGTACGAGTAGCTTCATAAACCTGCAACGATCTTTAACTAACCAACTAACATTTACTGTGTTTCACTAAGTAAATTAACAAAATAAATAATAATAATAATAAGTAAATAATAACAAAATTAGGTGTAATAAAACATCATCAGTTCTTGGAAAAGTTTTAAACATTTTCACCAATGAAGCCGAGACCACAACATATCGACAGAACATTTCGGCACTAGCGACCACTGCATGGTCTCATTCATGACTAATTGTGAGCCATTCGTTAATAACCAATATGTTAAGCCTCGTAAAGGTAGAATTGATTCTAATCAACTACGAGAAAAATTGCATGTCACCGATTGGGACTCGGCGTTGTTCACCGATTGTCCCTCAGTGGATATTGCCTGGCTCAGGTTCGTGATCATTATTGACACGGCTGTGGGACTTTCTAGTAGCATTCCTAAACCCATAAAACCATCACGCAATCATCTCCCTAGAGCTATCCTAAAATCTGGTAACAAGAAACTTAAACTATGGCAACGCTATAAGGCTGCCCCCACTGTTGAAAATAAGCAGAGTTACAACAGCTGTCGCAAGGTATACTCCGATCTTGTAGAGAACTGGCACTGCTCCAAAGAGGAACAAACTATACGAAAGGGTAACCTTGCTGCCTTATTCAGACTGTATCGAAAAAATATACAGGAACATCACGTACCCTGCCACCATTTAAGTCGAACGATAGTTTTATTACCGATGATTCATCCAAAGCAGAGTTACTTAACAGCATTTTTGTTTCCAACTGTATTACTGATAATGGTATCATCCAACTTGACTGCTTGGAGACTGCACTGCCCTATTTCTGTTACGCTCACGTCTCTTTTTCAGCATCTTTGGTACGAAGCACACTGAAGAGTTTAAAACCAAGTCATGCTATCAGTCCGGACGGTTATTTGGCCTTCTTCTACAAGATGATTGGAAATGAGGTTGGTTTGCCTCTCGCTTTTATCTAGGAGCTCTCCTTCGAATCTGGAAAACTTCCATCAGTTTGGAGTACAGCCAATGTTATTCTGATCTTCAAAAAGGGTGATGCCGCAAATGCGCACAACTGCAGACTGATCGCACTAACTGTCGCCCCTTGTAAGGTAATGGAAGCTATCGTAAAATCCGTCTTATTGAATTACTTACTCAATAACAATTTAATTAGAGATGATCAGTTCAGTTTTTTTACCTGGCAGATCAGCAACTTACCAACTCCTTGCATGCATTGATCTTTGGACTGGCGCTTTGGATGCTGGTGTACTTACCGATATAATTTATTTTGATTTCTGCAAGGCATTTGAATCGGTTGTCCATTCGAAATTGCTTGAACGCTTGGGGATGGCTGGCAGGCTTCTGGAGTGGCTTACGGCCTTTATTGGCAATCGAACCCAAAGGGTCGTGATTGACAACTCGTACTTTCACTTCCTACCAGTTGTTAGCGGGGTGCCCCAAGGGTCAGTTCTTGGACCCATTCTTTTCGTGATTTATTTAAATGACTTAGTGTCAGTTTCTCAGACAGCACACCAGTTCAAATTCGCTGAAGACCTTAAACTGGGTGCGCACATTGTTGACCAGGAGCGCGACTCCAGCTCTCTACAAGTAGCAATCAACCATGTTTCAAAGTGGAGTTTGGACTGGCAATTGCCACTCTCTATTCTCAAATGCCAGGCTTTCAGTGTTGGTCATCACCCATCCACGGATAATTACCACTTGAACGATCACCCACTTCCATCCATTGTTGAAGTTAACGACCTGGAGGTCTGGCTGACCTCTAACTTAAAACCTTCCTTACACAGTACCCAAATTATGGCTAAAGCGTTTAGGAGACTTGCTATTGTAAATTTTGGGGAAAAAATAGTGATATAATTATATGGTTCAATTTTATAGACACAAGCTCAAATTTTGATTCCGAAAAAATGCGTTCTAGTTTTCGACATCTTTGAAAAAGAACTTTAAACAATTTCAATTTTCGTTTGACTGTACTGCATCACGGCTACACTGAACGAAGGTTATTTTTTAAATTTATTTAAGGTTGTAAGTTTTTCCTGGACCACCCAACACGTTTACATCAAGGTACTACTGACGATTCTACAGCTATTCTTGCTCAATCTATTGTGGTTATTAGAACTCATTTTCCTCCCAAGTTTTTATTTAACATGTTTAACATGTTTAACATGTTTTTATTTAACATGGCACGTATTAACACTTTGGACGAACACTACTTTACCACTAGCTTTCCTATGAATAACAGTTTATTTTAACAAAACATACGGAATAGAGCAGTGACATTTGCCGCCATATTGGCCACCAGTATGGGTTTTGGAGGGCATAACTACAAGGTGCACTACATAAAAATGGAGGGAAAAACAACGGAAGAGCGGATTTCTTAGGCTTAAAATAACGTTGTTTTCTCCAACAACAAAAATCGCACGTTTTAGGTCTAAGAAATCACTCTTCACAGCATAGGCTTCAGTATGACGCCCTTCTGTTTCTCTCTGCAGTACCCCTTGCAGCTAACCCATTAAGGCTCCAGCATAGAGTTATATACAATAATACTACCTCGTGTCACTGCTCTATAGTCACCTTGTCGAAAAACTATTTCTAGTATTAACAAAAAAACATATCTCTGGTACTTACTACAACTTCATCCTGTGTATCACTGCCATTGACCAGTTCCATATAATGTAATGCTATGATATGCTGATAAGCAGTTGCAACTGAAAAAATAGTTAATTTAGTTATGTAACAGATCTGATGTTAACCAACTGTCTTGAGAAAGCAAAAAGTGTTGCCAAATAGGGTTAATCTAAGCGACCTTGGTTTAATGATATCACTACTTTTAAATACTTTGCAAACTTGGCGGCTTCTCTTATACCATTATTGGTTTTAGGTGAATATGGTGGGTTATATGTTGAATTTAAGAAAATTAACCGTGGAAATAGAAGAAGACATCCTTCTGACGTCGAATCTTCGTCCAGTACGCCAAAATAATTCACAGCATGGTGTAATTAAAGGAGCCAAATAAAAACCGGTGAGTAAATGCTGGACCTGATCCATAGTTTAAATCCAGTTTCGTAATCAAAGGATAGTTCATGTTGAGAGGGCAAGAATTTCCCCTACCTCTATGCGACATAGCCTGTCATGCATAGAGCGAAACCGAGTTTATCCTTGGCAACTCCACTCCTACTCAACGTAAATCGTATTTAATTCAAATGCTGGTTAGGTTTAGCTAAAAAAAAATTGACTTAGAATTTATTTTTATAATTGGTAATAGACAATGTGTATTTGCAGTGAACGGTATGAAAATCAGAAAATAGCATACGATTGCCAGAAACTTCCTGTTTAACTGACATAAAGTGCAGAGGAAAGACGAACTCACCCCCCACCCCAACCCCCATCCCCTCATTACGAATTTCGTGTGCCGGTAATGCTGTTCTTCTTTTTAAAAATTTAAAGAACGATGTATTCGGAAGTGTGGGTGTTTTCTTATCTACTAGAAATAGAGTGTGGTCACCAAAAATAGTACCCTTGCCCAGGTTAGCGTAATGTACTTGGATTAACGTTTATTATTTTTTCCAGCTAGATGTTAAAAATATCTGCATCTCGAAAATTTTGGTGTTGTCTACTGGATCTTTGTATAATAATAATATACTCCTTTCTTCGAACATTTTTTGTATGCGCTGTTTTAACTTCCAAGTGAACTGGCTTTTTTTTTTCAATAATATAAACTTTGGTCATGCAGCACCACATCTGAACTTTGTTGAAACTTTTTTGCTAACTTCTTACTATTTTTTCATAGTTGTGGTCAAAAGCATATAAACTAATATCGTCTGTGTTTAAACATTAAGTTTTTAAGATTATCATCAATGGTCATCGTGGCTGAGCGGTGAGAGAGCTCAGTCTGGTTGCTGGAGGATTGCGGATCTGGTCGAACCCTGGAAAGGGGACCTTCGCTAAGTCCCCGTCAGGACTGCCGGCCCGGGTAGGGTGACTGGCTACCATGCTCCTTCAGCGGTTATGGGATGTATTCTGGCTAATTCTGGACAATCTTTCGGCCCCGACGATGATCGGAGGTTTCCCAAATCGAATCCCCAGGCTGGCACCTCCCTTTACCAGATTTCTTCTTCTCTAAAAAAATCTGGTAATATTCAAAATTGAGCCGGTTCAGCCTTACAAGCGTTAATTGCTTCGGCTGACATAAGGTTCCTCAAAATTAACATAAAAAAAATATCATTGATGTAAACTAAAAATAAGATCTTAAGATCCCTCACTTATTTGCAAACTATCACTTTCTGTACTGCTGATTTTAAGATTTTAAGTGATTCTGTACTGCCTCTATTTCTTTGTTAATTTGTTAAGATTTCGTGCATTATTCCATAAGTTTGTAGCTTTGCAAGTAGGATATTTCTGTCTATAGTAACAAATGCTTTTTGGAGATTCACTACACTGAGTCCGGGAAATTTGCCATTATTTAGTTTGTCACAATTTTTTCGTTCAAATGTTCGTTCAAATGTTTGTTTTAATGTGTCAATTGTTTTAAGGCTTCCATTGATTAATCTTTTGAAAGCCATATAAGTTTTTTTTAAGAAAGTTTGCATTTTTGTTGGAAAAAAATTTCTTAATAATTTTGTTTATTGCTGGCAATAAAGCACTTGGTCTGTAATTGTCGTATTGTTTTTTATTTCCCTTTTTATAAATTGGGAGTAAAATTTGTATTTTCAGTTTATCTGGCCAAATCTCCTTATCAGTATGTTAGTATACAAACAAAATATAGCACTATTGTCTACTGACAATTTGAAGTTTTTGAGTAAAAAACCATCACACCCTAAAGCCTTGGTTGCATTCGGTGGCTGAATTTATAAATATATACTTTGGTGACTTTTTTTTTGTTTGGCTCAATTCTATTTTGCTTGTTTCTATTATAATTTTCTTTTAACTTTTTTCTTGATTTACAAAAGTTTCATTAAATGTATTGCTAGTTTCCGTTAAGTCTTGACCTGTTTAATTTTTTTTAACATGTTCATTGATATTATTTTTTGGCTTGCCATTCAGTTCGTTAATTGTAGTCCATATACTTTTAGTGTTCTTATTTTTTTCTAAAATTTGATTTTTTACAATAATTTTGTTTATCTGTCAATAACCACGGATAAACAAAACTATTGTAAAAATCAAATTGGTTAGCTGGGTTACTTCGTTTTTTTTTAGTTCTTTATGTTTATTTTTTGTTTAAGTAGAATGCACCCATCAATAAATAAATGCAAATTATTCATCATAATTGGTCGAATTTCTTCATGAAAGGAGTTAAGGAGTGGTCACGGTAGTCAAGTAGTGGTTACTGCCGGTGCTGTCCAAATCCCATACTTGCAGAGTCGGCCGCGTATACCACGCGAGGCCTATCTACAACAAAGACGCAGCTGTGGCGGTAGTCAACTGTGTCACCCGATCAATAGTGGTTACTGATGGTGCTGTCCAAATCCCATACTTGCAGTGTCAGCCGCGTATTCCACGCGAGGCCGATTCTACAACAAAGAAGTAACTCTGGAGTGAAGAATATGTTGATGCTGCAAATTGTGCGAAAGCGCAATTAATTGATCGTACACTAAAATTACCCAATACGACTCAGACTTTCACCATAACGACTGACGCAAGTCGTAAAGGATTATCGGTGATAATCTAACAGTATCAACCTGGCAAGGGGCTAATTCCTCCCTGTGACCTTTGTGGGGAGGTGCTAGGTGGTTAAATGCAGTAGAACTGTGGCCGTGGTGTTTGGAATAAACAAGTTTCGTTTCTTCGTTGACAACACATACTTGTTTTTTCTTGAGATAGACCATGGTCCTTTAAAATGGTTAAGAAAATTGTAGTCGTACCACCAGGGTAGCATACTCGGTAATGCTATTTCAAGGAATGAATTTCGCTGTAATGCGTAGGAACGGGAAAGGGAATTCTTCGGTTGACTATAGAGCAGCGTCAAGTGACGTCATTTTGGAGGTAATAGCTACAAGGTGCACTAGATTAAAATGTAAGAGGAAAAAACGGAAATTCTAGTCAAGACAGTGCTTTGAGAGCGGATTTCTTAGGCTTAAAAGAACGTTGTTTTCTCCAATAACAAAAATCGCGCGCTATAGGCTTAAGAAATTCAGTCTAATAGCATTGGCTTCAGTAAGACGACCTTCTTTTCGCCCTCCAGTGCTCCTTGTAGCTAACCCAGTTACTGGCTCTACCATAGAGTTATATACAATAATACTACGTTATGTCACTGCTCTATATATCAAGGATGGAGCAGATGAGGACGTGGAAGAGGAGGCAGACCAAGGAAAAGGCACACTAACAAGTTTTAACAAGCATAATTAATTAAGATATCAAAGCAACATCACCCACCATAGGTGACTATGCTGTGTGTAATGGCATGTTGGTTAAACTTTTTGTGCTAAAAGGCGTTAATTCCTCTATTAGTCATTCTAGAGGAATCTGTAAGTTAATCGATAGTCCGCGTGTGACCTTACCAAGATTAGTATTTATAATTTGTATATCGTTGTTGTTAATTGGACTTAAGAGATGTCTTTTATAATTTTATTCAAAAGAATTACAAAACAAGGTGCAGTTTATTTTTTGGTTATTATGGATTACATTATTTATATGAGCTAATTAAAGAATTAAAAACTTTATGAGGATGGATTTAGTTGTAATTTTCTTGTATAGTTTGTTCCACATTATGTTTTCAGAAAACTGACTGGATGACGACTAGTTTCCTTGCACTTAGAGTGCAAAAACATGTGGATGTCACATTTGTGCACTCAACAAATTTACTGTTAGAGTTTACGAATGGTATGTTTACGGATTTTTTGCACTCGTAGTGGAAGAAAACGTGGCGTCATACAGTTAGTTTTCTGAAAGCATAATGTGGAACAAAGTATAGTATGGGATAGTGAAATTGCTCTGAAACGTGTACAGAACACGTTTAACATCTTTTTGTTCTGAAAGATGTTAATGTGTGTATTTTATACCATGTAGTTTATATTCCGACACAATTACAATCACGATACGTCGAACCAGTCCGTGGCTCGACCGGGAATGCAGATTTTGGAGCTCTAAAACCTTAAGGGAACTGAAGAATCATTGCACATGGAACGGCATGTGCTGGAGCATCACAGTTTATTCGTACATGCGAAATATGTCAGTAATGCAAAACAGCACCCTGGAAACTTCTGGCACTGCTTAAGGTTATGGAACCTGATGCTAGACCATGCAGCTAGGTGTCCTGTGACCTTTTTGGGCCGGTTGTGCCCACTATTGGTGGCTATATAATTCAATTTCTTCGTTGTTATATGTGACTTTACTGGTTAGTGAGAAATTTTTCTTCTCAGGAATTCGAAAGCATCACAAATATTAAAGTGTTTGAGCTCAGTTTACCACAGGACGGGTGAACCTGTATGCCTGCAATCAGATTGTGGCAACATTTTAAGTCAAGTATTTTTCTGATTAGAGGCTAACCATACCACCATGTTTATTGGACGTTACTGAAATTACCAACAACACGTAAAGATGATTCATCGCTCATTTACTTATCAAAATAAGGATTGGAAAAATCATGTGGAAGACATATTTTTTGGTATTTTGATTGTCAGTCAACAAACTATATGCATTTTCATTAGCAACGTTATGCTTAGGCAGATCGCTAGTGCAGCCATTTGCAACCTAGATGAGCACCCTTGAAGGAGCTACGCAGCCAGTAAAAGCTAAGAAACATTCTGTGGCACAGGACAAACTTGATAACAAACAATCATCACTTTTCTGTTTTCGTTATAGCTACAAACAATTTTACTTCAAAACAAAGTATCAATCCGGAATTCAACGCCGATGACTTTTCAGCAAACAAAAAAATATGTACCGGTTTCATAACTGTAAGTCTGGAAAAATACACGAAGCAGCAAATGTCGGTAAATTAAGAATATTTTATTTTAAAGATCCTGCACCGGGGCAACCACTTGACACTACTCAGGCAGGCAATAAATAAACACTTACAAACATGGAGTCTGCCAGGGGAATAGAGGGGAGTCACGACCCTTTTCGCCGCTGTACCAAGCCTTGGCCCCGAGGAGTGGATAAGTGATTAATGTAACCCCTTTTGGCCAGAATCATTATTGCTTGCATCCATGGAAAGCATGGGGCCCAGTCAGTTATAAATGCAGGTGTACTTAATAAACTTCATAAAATACCATAACTTCTGGTAAACCATAGGGTATATCGGAATTGACAGGGCATTATTATACACAAAGGGCACAGCATAACCCCTCATTCTGTCTCTGGATAACCAACAGTACGTTTGGATTAGGATTCATCATACCATGTCTACATCTAACACAATGACTTGTGATAGGCCCTGCGGGAGCATGGTCGTCAACAGAGGGAACGTGATGCCCAAACGGCATGCAGTGACACTATACAGAATGTGTTTCGTGACATGGAACAGCGTCTTGTAGTTATACCATAAATGCTCTGGACTTCAGCTCATCTATGCATTTGTTTTATGGCAGTGTCATTTCAAGTGTTTTTGCATGTCTGTGGTTTGCATTTTATGTATTCCTACTCGATTTTTGCATTGTTTGATGTCTTTGTGTATTTCGTTATTTAAGTTATTTTAGGTTGTTTACGCACGTTATACAATAAAACAACACATAATGTGTATTACAATTCCTGACTTTAAACAGCTGCAGTATCCGTTCTAATTCGGATAAATTGACGTTATTAGTCTTAGATGAAAGATGAAGATGTATATTTTCCAACAAGGGTTATTTAAATGATTTATATTAATAATAGGAGCTAAGCTATGGCAGTTTACCTACGTTGTAGCGGTGTGCTTTTTGCTATATTTTACCACAAGTTTCATCATTAAACAGCTGCAGTACCCGTTCTAATTCGGATAAATGGACGTGATTAGGCTTAGACGAAAGATCTGCCTTAAATCTACGAAATTCGTATAAAGATAGCTTTGAACAAAGTTCTTTAAAGATGTTGCAAGCGCAGACACCCTGCTAAGTCTGTATGTACACAGGTTGCATCCGAATAGGCAAGAATTATATTCACAAAGTTGGATATACAAAATTGGCTTAATTAAGTCATTAAGCAAGTCCAATGTTAGTGGGGGTGTGAGTTCCATTTTTGCTTTAGTTTAAACTGTTTTTTTTTTCGGTTTAGTAACATGGCAGTGTCGCAGCAGAGAGCATTATAGGGAGTCATCAATTATCTTAAATGTACGAAAATCGTATAAATTTAATCATAAACTCTGAAGCATCAAAAGGCAAATGCCAAACAAAAAGTTCTTTAAAGATATTCCAAGTACAAAGAAACCCTGCTACAACCGTTCATACACACGTACTGTCTGAATAGACTAGACCTAAGCTAACCACCGGATAGTAAGGGTCTATATAATGCCTCTTACTGACAAAGTTTTACATCTAGACCCTGACTGTCAAAATTTGTCCGTGTTCCTTCTAGGTTTTAAATTTAAGACCCTTTGTGACAGTATTCCAACTCTGGGGATCAAATCACTACAGACAAAATCCATACCAGATTCTGTTTTGGACCGACAACCTAAGGAAAATCTATGATGAAGTCTAATTGGTAACTATGAAGAAATTTTAATTCAGTTTAGTATTTACTACTATAATTATGAGAGCAACAGACCCCACCATTTCACTAGGTCTTGTGAAAGTTGAAGAACCTTGTAAGATAATCTCACATTTGTGTATTTAATTTGTCGTGTGTTACAATATATAGTGCATATATAAAGTGTTATTACCTGGAGTACTTAACAATTCGGGATTCAGATACATGGTGTATTGAAGATTGTCTGGAGGTGAAAGGTCTGAAAATGTATTCTCAAATTCTACAACAGTCTGCTTTCCTGCAAATGTGCCGTTGTCAAAGGTATTCTTGTCCATAAGCTTCACATGTCCTATACAGGTAAACACACACACAAAAAAAGAAAAAACAACGAAGATAAAACTAAATTATGTTTAGCATGTTATCCAGTCAACAAAAGAAAGTTATTGTCCAAAATTATGACTAATCATGAGTAAGTAAAGCATTTCATAGGAACTAAGAGTGTCGCATATTTCAGACTACCTCTCAGCATATTACAGGAAAAGTACCCAACTCGGCAAATGTTTGTACTACAAAAAGACAGCTCAGTCAGCAAATAAAAGGCAAGAGTTCTACAGAGCACTCACCCACTTACTACACATTTAATGCACAGTAGATACCACGGTTCATATTTGAGAATTTAAGAACGTCCTCAGTAAAATCTCAATGGAAAGAACAAACAGAAACAAATACCTTTACCCATCATCTGTAGCACCCAAAATCCACCCCGAAAAGCATATTTAAAATTAATTAAAAGTCCTCATTCACTCACCTGCCCAGCAGGTTAACACCCCAAATGCCTTTTGGACAGGGTCGTCAATCCCTCTTCTCCTCCCCTCCCTATTTTTAAACAGGGTTTAAAAGAAACGTGTTGATCATTTTTTCCCATTTTGTACAACCTTGACTTCCACCCAGTTACATACAATAATACTGAGGGCCTCCGACATTTTATTGGATAGACCGTAGAGTGTTCACTGTTCAGCATAAACAACAGTAGGCTATCCCAATCATACTGATATCTCGACAGAGTGAGATGCAAATTGTCCTCGCAAGAACAGTTTACGGCCCTCTCAGTGGATCCCTGCCACTCTATCCCTGGTAATATGTCATAGTTGCAAGCGTCCTCCCTCTTTTGACTTTATGGCACAGAATTCCTAGAATCGTGCCTACAACAGTTCCGCTACATAGATGCTGGGCTTGACACCTTCACCATAAGATGGTGAGCTTGGTGACACAATCCTGCCTTCAAGTAGTGGATGGGGGCCAGTCAGTCAATAAGCACACCGAATTTTTCCGATGGCCAAAACAACGTCTAATTTTCTCTTTTCTCGTGTTGTGTTATTGGCCCAGTTGGCAGGCCTGGGACAAGGAGGATAGAGACCTTTATTGACGCCACATGCACGGGTGTCATTCTCCTGACTCTTTTCGAGATTTTCCGAAGCCCCTAGCAAAAGAGGGGGAATGCTGATGCCACAGGCGACACATGTACGGCTTACTTTAGTAAATGCAGTTGCAGATATCTCCAGTCACCCCACCTCCCCACCTCCACGTTCTGCAATGCCATCTGATGTTAACCCTCCCATACACGTGCCGTCTATGACCAAGGCGACCTCTTTTTTTCACCTAGGGGCAACGTGAAAACCTCAAAAAGACTAGGGCGATTGACACCCATATACGCTATGTCAAGAGTCACTCTTCTCATTGTCACTGACGTGACCACTGGTCGTCACGACAACTGGAATTTGGTGGGGTTTTCGTTATCTGATAAAAATCGATGTTCCTACATTGGCTTGACTGTCCCCCTCTACTGCTGGAAGGTAGGATTGTGTATCGAGCTCGGCATCTTGTTCCATCAAGATGGTTAGATGCCAATTGGCATCTGTAGCAGAGCGGCATCGTAGGTGCCCCAAAGCAAGAGAGGGAGGACATCGGATGTACCCCAGGCTTTAGGAATTTGTGCGATCCAAATGGTCTTTAAGGTGGTACGCATGACACCTCCGTCCACCTCCCAAAAAAATTCAGTTCCTTGGACAAAGGCTCGAGTGTGGATGATGGATGCTACTAATGCCTTAATAGGTTGGATAAACAAAATGAGCAACAGGGGTCTGCTGGGAGGATCATAAAAAGACCACTGGGAACCGAAATCAAAAAAAAATTAACATTTGCAGTTTACCTCGTTGAACCTGGGCATCCGCTTTGGACGAGGCCGGCTACTCTACAGGCTTGTCGCTCTCCCAGCCAAAGCTATGGCACCAGTAGATGAAAGGGACAATTTTGCTAGTTCATTCCAATCGGAAATTCTCAGGATAGCAAAAGGGTAGATGGGAAGTGCCAATAATGGTCACTAATAATGGTCACGTGATGTACATCTTTAGATAAAACCAACAATTGAATCCAAAAGTATATTTCAAGTTTAGTTTTACGGTTTCAAACTGCTCTTCCAAGCTTTCTATTAACCCGAAATGGACATGCTTAGGTTTTTATGAAAGGGGGGAATCTATTCTTTCCACTAACCTTAACTGAAATTGTTTAGCTAAGATTGGGACCGTTCTAAGCCTATTTAAAAATTAAGAGGTATGCCTAATTAACGTATTGTGGTTTTAGTTTTCAAAGTGCTCCTTTATGCAATTTTAAGTGTATTTTGTTTTTATTCCCTTGATAAAGAGCTGGAGTCAGCTCGAAACGTCGACTTTGACATGTGCACTCTGGGCTTCTGTTCAACAAACGTGCCTGTCACTTCACTGCGTCGAACTACCTCAAGATTCAAGGTGCAAGTATCAACTGTTCTATGACGGTTACCAGTTAACGGTGGGCCCATTAGTTACCGAGGCGTAAAAAATACGCTTTGGTGGCGGGCACTAATGGAACACGTCACGGTGTACCAGCCAATCCTTCACACAGTTTGTATACTGGCAGTTCACAGTCAGTAGTGGTAGTACACACACATGCTATTCGAGTTTGTATATAGTTCCAGTGTGGAAGTGAACTGGCACACAATTTAGTGCACAGCTTCTGCACGTTTATTTTGATACCTCCGTGCTGAAAGGCCGGTTGCCACCAAATAAGCATTGCAGCGTCTAGGCCTATCGAGTTCTCTCTCGCAGGAAGCAAAAGAATGCACAAAGCAAAACTTTTAAATGCAACAAACAAGCCACGTGACTCTTTAATTATTTAGTAAAATATTTGGTACGCCCTCGTCCAGCTGGAAACAAGCTATAAAAATTAACGATACTGATGTCACCAGATGGCGCCAGGGAATTTTCTTTATATTATTCCGTGGCGCCATCTAGTGACATCAGTATCATTAATCTTTATAACTTGTTTCCAGATGCACGAGGGCGCACCAAATTTTTACTCAATAATTAAGGAGTCACGGGGCTTGTTTGTTGCGTTTATAAGTTTTGCTTTGTGCATTCCTTTGCTTCCTGTGATAGAGAACTCGATAGGCCTAGATGCTGCAATGCTAATTTGATGGCAACCGGCCTTTAATGCGACGAAGATTAACTCGCAACGGTCATTGAAGCGTTGAGATTTCTCCACCAAATAGGTGAACTTGAGTTGGGCCGACGCTGTGAGCTGACATTTCACATCCCTGTGTAGCAGCTTATACTCTACACGATTTGTATACGGACAATACATACATACATACATACAATGGCACAACCTACCTTCTGCGTAAATGACCGTAGCTTCCCAATACTTCAACAGTGCTGTTGTATATTTGTTTTCAGGAACTATAAAAACATCGATATCAAATTTATCGTGAAGGTCATTCCACCAGTTACGTAATTGTTCCAATGGCTCCTCGGCATCGTTTAGGGTTATGGAATGCGGTTTTTCTGGTACCGTCATATGTGAAAATCTATAAAATTTCCTGAGCTGAACACTGACTAAAATGAATATGAAAACCGTAAGAATTGGTACAATTATCTCCAGAGAAGACAATATAAAATGATACAAGCGAATTTTAAGGTGCTTTTGCAAAATCAGAAGACATTTTCGCCACAATGGAACCATGGTACCTGCAAAGCAAGTAAGTAAATTAGTAAGTAATTAGGAAAGTAAACAGAGAATTAGCTGTGAAACCGAATCAATCAGCAGTTTATAAGTACTTAACACATTGTAAGCATTAACGGATATTAAACAAAACAAAAAAAAAACACAAAAAACAAAGAACACAAGAGCAGCCTCCTTATCGTGCTTTGGTGATGCAATAATGAAATTGTTGTATCGGACATGTGTAATGTGTTGCTACTGCTGGTGTTGTGTTCAGTTGTTGTGTTGGTGACCCGAAAGAAACATATGCGAATAAAAAATCGATGTAATTGCCCTTTAAAACGCCTGCTTTAAGCAGACGATGCGTGTTTAGTATTTAAATCTTTTTTTTTATTATTTTTTTCCTGGGGAGACAGGGGGAAAACTGTCCTCCGATTTTATTTTTTTTTTGTGTGGGGGGGATCATGTCCAGGAGGGAAAAAGTCAAGAGGGAACCGGTCCGCGAACTCTTTTCTTCAAGGACGTAACACTACAGGATTCCCATCCTTCAAAAAAAAAAGGACGTTACAGCCTACTGCACACTGTGAATTTTTTTTCGGCAGGTGCATGACAGCAGCAACAGTTATTGAATTTGTACGAATCGCTGAAGAAAATCCTGTTTGAATCGGGCATTTCGCAGAATCCATTTTCGCAGAAAAAATGTTCATTTTTGCACAAATAGATTTGAGGTCAGCATTCTGCAAAAATGGAATTTCAAACTCGCAGAAATCACGTCCATTTTTTAAAGTCTCAAATTTGCAGAAGAAAGATATGACCTACTACCCATGATGAGCTGAATTAGACATCGCCAGCTTAGAACGAAAGAATGTTGTATTCCCGTCGTGCTAGTCCCGTATCAATAAAAAATCAGAAATATCCTTCATTTAAGAAGGGTAGTGGCGAAATTTTATTTTTAACCAGTATGAAACACCGATTGAGGGGGCGCTATACTATACTATACGTCGTGATTTCTGTAATCTTAAAGAGTATGACGCAAGCAATCGTAAAATGCCGAAAACAGTTCTAACAGCAACCCCCCCCCCCCCCCCCATGACATAATATGCCTAAACCTCGGTAATTTACTTTTTGTTATCAATGTCCAGTAGCTGAAAACGAAGTGCTGACTACTTTAAAAGAATAATTGTTGTGATACTTGTTAAAATTATCGTTAAAACCAAAAATATTGGAATAATGGGGGGGGGGGGTTATGCCAATAACGATTAATTTCAGCATTGATGGTTTTAAGTAGCTTTTACTCCAGAATTTTACGTGATAGCTCGAATTCAAAAGTTACATAATAGAGACTTTAACTTTGATTCTTCGGCTCCATTTAATAAACTTTCGTTATCAAGTTAAAGTTCTGTGATGGAAGCGTCGCAAACTAGTCCAGTAAGTGAATAAATGGGTCATTTGTTATTAATGTCCAGAAGCTGAAAATGAGATATTAAATACTTTAAAATACATTTGATATGATTTTTTCTAACCATTAAAAAAAATTCTTGTTAATTTATATTTCATAGATTGACAGGATGGCTGTTAAAAAAAAACAACAACAACAGGCGGGTGGCCAGGGTTTGTCACAAACAATGATTTTAGGAATTTCTACGTTTTGTAAAGCATAAACCTTGCTGACTTTAAAAGTAGACGGAATTCAAATGTTACGTGTGTAACTTTTATCCTTTGATTCTTTACATTAATAGTTTCAAGTTATAATAATAATAATAATAATAATAATAATACAATTTGCCGCTACAAAACAAGCAACAGGACAAGCAAGGACCTTTGGGGTCACTGACTGCCAGCCTATAGGTAAAAAAGTTTTTTTTTTAAATCGAAGGAAGGAAGTTGGTGGGATTTAAGGAAGCCTGGTCAAGTAAGACATGAGCTATGAAATGTCAGGCGATGAAGTTTGGTCTCTTTAGGAAGCGAATAAGTGTAGCTGTGTCTAAGCCGCGTCGGAAAGCAGAAGCAGTTCTCTTTGGTATCCAGCAGCAAGAGTCGGTGCTAAAAGTTGGGATGTAATTATCGTTCAGTCGCTACTGGCTATTTACGTCTGGCTTTTAACACAAAATACTGGAAATTCGTCAATGTGATCAAGAAAACGCAGGCGTACTGAGGATTTTTACATTGATCGCGCACAATCATGACTGCAGTCTACGGATTAAAATCTGAACTTCGCACCTTCTTTCCTTCTAACAGGGAGCAACCGTGGGTGCGTGAATGTTTCGTGTTAGTTTGTTGGATTTGGTTACTGTAATATTTTTGGAGCTGCGAGATTAGGTCAGCTGCCTTGGCCCGAATTTCAGGCAGGGTAGGGATTTTAACTGGGGGAGGGGGATGGATTTTCATCTGGGGAACGATTTAACGTAGAAGGCGTAAATGCTAATACCTTCCCAATTTCGGATAAAATATATTTGTTTGCCATGGTAAGGTGTCTGCTTCACCTCCCCAAGCCTTGCTGCCAACCCCAGTCTATAGGGCGCTTTTGAAAGTCCTTTTGAAAACGGTTTTCGGGTGAACTGAATAACAGTACCTTCTTTGCTTATACAAATATCAACTTACGGTTAGGTTAGTTACATGATTACATTTAGGTTGAGTTGGGTCACACCGGTTATGTTTGGTGAGGAAAGGACTGGTCGGTTTCATGGTCAGTAATGGAAAAGGTGCTACTACTTTGTCCTTCTAGAACTAAGTAAAATCCATAAGTTTTGTCAAACTTTATGTTTGAATATCAATGCCATTTATGGTCTTAGTAGCTATTTTTACAACCTTTGTATTTTGTACCTTTGGAAACCAGCTCTAATCACGTTGCATATTTTGTGGGTAAACAAAACTATGAACCATCTAGCTCACATTTCATTGTGTTCTTGCCCAGGCATCCTGAAGAACTTGCAATACACAAACAAATACATTGATGCGTTACAGGCAATCATTATACGTCTGAATAACTGAAAAAGATACTTACGAGAGATCACAAAGCTCAGTAGTCGACTGTGTATAAAGCGAGTAAATATACACGTTAGCGGTATAAGATTTCAGCATACAGAAGAAGAAGAAATAACCAAAGATGGGACCCATTAGGGAAAAAAAATTATTGTCATAACAATCATGTTATTGTGACAAACCAACATTACGCGACACAACAGTCACAGGCAAACAGATTTTATCGTAATTGCTTGGCTCCGGCTAAAATAAAAATTCTTGGTGTCCTCATTGTTGGCACTGTCTTGTTTAGCTGATTATTGCGCTGCTTATTGCAATCATAACAACAACAACATTGGCCCCGATTGGTACTTGGGTGGGTGACCTCCTGAGAATCCATTCCGGGTGTTGCAGACATAGGGCCTTAGGGCTTCGTCGGGCAGATAACCGGTTGCGGTTAACGCTCGCTAAAACCTTTTGTAATCATATCAAAAACCAAAACTGGTACAATGGTTCGGCCCTTCAAAGGAGTTAAAGTCAATAAAAAGCCCAAACATGTGCACAAAGAAGCAAAAAGACACAACGTTTCAGGGATAACATGCACCCCGTTTTCAAATGCAAATAAAATCAGCTGAAAAGTATATCCGCGAAACGCTGTGTCTTTTAGCTTCTTTGTGCACATTTTTGGGATTTATATTGACTTTAACTTGAATTGTGCTGCCTTTCTTCACCTTCAAATGAGTGATATCAACACACCAAAACATTCGCCAAGTTAATCGCACCGCTTAATAGTTCGAAGATCAAATGAAAACTAGAACATTGCTACTTTCGGTAGCATTGTTCGTTCAAGTTTTCATTTAACGTCCAAGGTATTATTCGGTGCGATTAAGTTAGCGAATGTTTTGGTGTGTTGATATCACTCCTTTGAAGGGCCGAACCATTCGGAACTTGGCGGCCCCTTTTACCAGTTTTGGTTTTTGATATGATATCACTCCTTTTTTTTAAATGTGTATTAGACTCAAGTCCACTACCGTGGAAATGTGTAACAAAGTGTCACGTCAACAAGAAATTGGTTTTCATCAATTTGCTACTACCTTTTGCCTATAGGCCGAACCATTCTTAACTTGGTCACCTCTTTAGAGGTTTTTGGTTTGGTTTTAATTTTGTTGTAATTTGTGTAATTACGTTAGTTTTGGTGTTTTGATATCACTCCTTTGAAGGGTCGAACCATTCGGAACTTGGCGGCCTCTTTTACCAGTTTTGGTTTTTGATATGATATCACTCCTTTTTTTTAAATTGTGTATTAGACTCATGTCCACTACCGTGCAGATGTGTAATAAAGTGGCACGTCAACAAGAAATTGGTTTTCATCAATTTGCTACTACCTTTTGCCTATAGGCCGAACCATTCTTAACTTGGTCACCTCTTTAGAAGTTTTTGGTTTGGTTTTAATTTTGTTGTAATTTGTTTAATTTCGTTAGTTTTGGTGTTTTGATATCACTCCTTTGAAGGGCCGAACCACACTCAACTTGGTGGCCTCTTCACCAGTTTTTGGCTTTGTTTATTTTGCTTTGTTTTTAGAGTTGGTTTATTTGTCGTGAATTGGACGTGAATACTATTTCTTTGGCAACGTTGTTGAGATTTATCGTGCTACACTAACTTGTGTGTCTAGGCACGCACGTCAGTATACACGTTGTCATGTCCGAACTTTGGCTGTCCAATGAGAGAGGATGCCGACAATACTAACAATTGTTATAACAATATTTTCGTACTTACGCGCCCTCCCACGCCATCCTCGTTACACACCTAGGCTCCAAACCATAAAAGGTACGCAGTTCATATCGTACTGCAGCCATTCGTCTTATTTCATAGCTGGAAGCCTTCCCGTTATCTCGGTATGGATGAATAATCGCCCTATGGAAACTAACATTGGGGATGAGCGGACTAGAATTAGCTAGTAGCTAGCTAGCTAGTTACACATTTTCAACGTTATTGAGGGTCAGATTTTGCATTGAAAGCAGCTTAGCTGGCATTCCTACACGAGTTAATTTTTGTCAGGTTGGTCATTGCTCTTGATTTCAACAAAATTAAACTTTTGTACCGCATTATTATTTTTCACCAAGTACCTGAAATGTGCCCAGCTATGCTTCAAGATATAAGACACTGACGCTATGGCGCCGCGCTTCAATGGTTTACAACCTCAACAATTGAAGTGATGTGATGTTTGTTGTGATGATTGTTGCCTAACTTGGCGCGACACACTAGCGGTTGTCTAGATCCGATGAATACTGGCGGCGATACAGCAGCATGTGTCTACATAAAATGACGTAATATTTTGTTTGTTCTTGATTGGTACTAAATAATCGTCAACAACCTTCACCTTACGGAACGCTCGACTTTTTCCCAATACTGCCAGTCAAAGACGGATCCATTCCGAAACGTTATCCTAGCGATTGTTACTGGGTCTTTGGATGGTCTCCGTAGCCTTCTACTCTTGTAATGATCTACATATTGAGACCGTAAAGTCCCCAGTCTCAGTGTGGGCAAAGGAGCTCTTGGTGAGGGCATGTCAGCGTGCGTTGGCTAAGGGTCGGTATGACCCTCTGGCGTGAATCCTCCATGACTACCAGTCGCTGTCTCAAGGTACTAGTTATTTATTTGGTACTCTCGGGGCGGGACATCCCTCCTCCGGTAGGGCGGGGGGGGGGAGGGAGTTTGGGCTTCCTGTCCCCCTTCCGGTATTCACCCCCTTACCCGTCGCCTTGGGTCTGGGGTGTTGCTGCGGATACTACTTTGCTGGATGTTGCAGTTCCTGGGAGTCAGGCCCCGTCCTGTACTCCGAAATCTGCAACGCCTCTTTTTAGCTGCAAGGGTACGGGGGGAGGGTGGAGGGTGTAAACCGGTTGAAATACAGTTACTCTTCCCGTCGGCGTTCGTGGGGAGTTGGATGCGGTCTTAGTGGCTCTGCAAGTCGAGTTGTAACTTCAGCTACCCAAGTTCTGCATCTTGACGGATTCCTGGCAAGGGCATTGGGCTTGTCAAGAACTGTTTCCGTCCGCTTACCCACCGGTTGCGTTTGAGATCGCGTGGAAGCTGCGCACTTTGGGCCTGCATGGGCAAAGGGTGTCCATCAGGTGTTTAGAGAGCACTCCGGAGTTTTCGGGAACGAGCTGGAAGACCGCCTCGTGACGAGGGGGTGGGAGGGGGAGGAACTCTGCTTCGTTCTGAGCCCATTAGACTTGCGTCTTGTATTCAGGCGGACTTCGGAGAAGAGTGGAGTGATGCGTTGGCTACGGGTACTACCAAGCGGTAATTGTTCGGGTTGCACCCTTCCACGGCCAGTCCAGGGCTTCTCAATGGCCTCTCCTGTTGCGACGCGGGTCTGGCTTCACGTCTGGCACACCTGGCGCTCCTGAGCTGGGCTCGATCGCCTTTGTGTGTGCGTGGAGGGAAGGAGCCTGTTCGTCATTTTCTGTTAGAATACCCCCTGGGGGTAACACACAGCATTTCGTTTCCGTTGACGGTGAGACCCCCTTCTCACAGCTGTAGGAGAGCTGTCATGTGGGTTTGGGGCAGGGTGCCCTGCGTGGGGCGAATGGTTTCTGCAAGGCCACCCGGCGTT
Organism: Lithobius niger; assembly: GCA_023313725.1. NCBI lineage: Eukaryota > Metazoa > Arthropoda > Chilopoda > Lithobiomorpha > Lithobiidae > Lithobius > Lithobius niger. Next base: position 26,040 of record JAHWFP010172909.1, read on the forward strand.
TTAGTAGGTATGGTCTAGCTCAGAGGGGGGAGGAGGAGACAAAAACCTGGTTAAACGAAAGTAATGAATTTAATTACAAATTGGATGGTTATTCGTGGACAGAATATTACAAAAGTGGTGTTGGATTTTTAAAAATAAAGATGGGCTGAAGTTTTAATGTGACATGATTTTTAATTCTTAGTACTGATGAAAGTGATGCCAGGATCTTCATATTGAAGCAAAAATTATTAGTCAGTGTTGTGTGTTTGGAGTTATTTATCTCTCCCGATGGTGACAAACTACTGGTTAGTGATCGTTCGAGTGAAATTTTTTTAATTTTTCATTTTAAATGTTTGACTCGAACGATCACTAGACAACAGTTTTGTTTTTCCACCGCAGAAAAATACGTTATGATCTTGGGGACATCAATATATATTATGATTATTGGTCCTTTTCAAAATCTTGCATATGTAAAATAGTTAGATGTAGATTGTGTAAGAATTAATGAAATTGCAAGTGGAAAAGTTAATGAAATTCGAATGTTAGAGGTAATGATAGACCGTACATAATTCTGGAAGCATCAAATCAATTTTGTTTGAAAAAAAATGGCGAAAACTAATTTCATCTCGCTAACCAAACGAAACTGCTTTTATTCTCTTTTAATCGTGGCAGTTTGGTAAAGAATTGTGCAACCAATAACGTATTTTCTGCAGACTTGGGTCACTTGGATCAACTGGCTAACGGTTTGTCACCATATCACGCCAGGTCACATCTGGTCAACTGGATCACCTGGTTTACAAGGCTGAAATATTTCCGGTCACTGGGTCATTCGGTGGCCAAGTTTCAACTCAGTTCCAGAGGTATGAAAACACAAGCATCAAGGTTTTGTTGTAGTTGCCATTTTGGGGAGTAGCACTAAAACTTAAGGCACCATTTCTGTCACTATTTTGAGTGTGGCGACTGACACTAAAAGATTGGTAAAAGGTGATGGCAGCTGATTTGAGCTGAGTACTGCAAGCGAATTTGGCCATATGAACAACGAGTCCAGTTTCGTAGTCGCAACATCACTTCATCTGGTGGAATCATGAAATAGCCATTTATTACATTTGATGAAAGTGGGTGTCACTTACAGGCAGTGAGGAATAGCTATCCTTTTCCTGCAAAATAATAGCAAGGCCAACACAAAAAGGATATTTAATTATGAACGTTTAGTTACCTTGTAACGAAAACCACACATTCATTAGCAGCAATCCTTTTATTTTAATTTTTTTTGTAATACAAATATTTAACTTTTTGTGATGATAAACCATCATTACACACCCTAATGGTAGATTTATTACACCACGTAATTGGATGCTATTAATTTTCGTAAGCGAAAGCCAGAAATACTTGCTCAAGAGTTGCCTGCGAAACTGAATAGTCGTCTAATTTGTAAACCTGCTTGGCTTCCTCCATCTTCTCGAATAGGTTGGCCCAATCAGTAGATGAGTAGGGAATCGAATACTCCAGCATTCCCTGCAAAGGCATCGTCACATAAATAATGCAGCATTACGACAGGAAAAATGCATTTCACGCTATCATTTTATCAGAGATCAATAAGTAGACTAGAATAGAACCGAATACTCCAGCATTTCATGCAAACATCATCACACAAATTATACAGCATAACAGGAAAATTGCATTTCACACTATCGTTTTATCAGATTAGTAGACGAGTAGGGAACCAAATACTCCAGCATTCCATGCAAACATCATCACATATATAAAGCAGCATTACGACTGGAAAAATTGCATTTCACACTATTGTTTTTTAAGAGATCAATACGTAAATGAGAAGGGTACGAAAATACTCGAGCATTATCTACATGCAAGATCTCACCAGTATTAGAACAATAACAACAGAATAATTTGAACTGCACACTATCCTCTCATGAGTTCAATTGGTGGACGAGTATGAAAGTGAATACTCGAGAATTCCCTGCAAGCAACATCTCACTAGCATTGTGACATTAACACTAGCACATCTTGCATTGCACACTATTTTATTTCAAGGTTTAATTTGTATAAGAAGAGATCAGTTGGGGATGGCAGAGAACTTGTGAGTTGTGCCTATACAGAAAAACATTTAATACCGCCCTTCCTTGAACTTTGTCAGGATCACCATTCAGGTCATCAACTATAGAACAGCTGCTTCAGGCATGCAACTTGGTTAAGGAGTAGGGGTGGGGGGGGGGGGGGGAGATTGAGGCTTAATGGCGCATAGCGCCAACCTCAGACACAGTGGATTGGTCCGGGTTGCCACTGCACCACACATTACAGAGATACTAAACAAACCCCGAATCTAGATCTTATCATAGATCTGCACCTTATGAAAAACTTGAAGAACTCTGGATAGGAGGACAGACTTATCGCCTAATTGACGCACAATGTCTCACGGAAGATGGAAACAGCGACGAACACCATCAAGATGGTGACAATCTACATGCAAGTGTCGGACTGTATGTGGCCGCTGACCCCAACAACATTCAGGAGGGACAACCCCCCCCCCCTTAACAGGAAACAGTGAGTTAGTCGGGTGTGACCAATGCGTTAACGGACCACTTGGTTAAGGTTGTATAGCTCAGCAACGATGACCACTTAGGCAAACTTAGGTAAACGACGACCAAACTGATTGCAACATTTAGCGGTATAATACGGCGTGTATGTATTACTTAGTATTGGATTCCGAGTAAACAACCTATTTTACTAAGATCGTAGTTTTTGTTTGTTTGTTTGTGTGTCAGCAGTGGGAATCTCGACACTCTTTCAATTCTTTTCTTTGTTTGTGTGTCTTTCAAATTGAATTGCCTGTACAAGTAATGATTCGAACTGTTTTTTCAACAAAGATGCACAGTACTGAAGACGCCATGTTTTTTTTCCAGTCATAATATTTTCATGCATACGGGATCTAGGCCTCTATGTCTCCTAACCCTGGATCTAACTAAATCTAATGAAAGCTTGGGTGACGACAAACGGGAAATCACAGTATTTTCATACTAACTGGAAATCACAGTATTTTCATGCAAACTGAAATCACAGCATTTTCATGCAAACTGGAAATTACAGCATTTTCATACAAACTGGAAATCACAGTATGTTCATGCAAACTGAAATCACAGTATTTTCATGCAAACTGGAAATCACAGTATTTTCATGCAAAGTGGAAATCACAGCATTTTCATGCAAACTGGAAATCACAACAATGCTCTATAAAACCGGGCATATCCGGGGAGCTGCCGTAGTATAACTAATGCTTAAAAACACAACCCAAGTCAATACCCTCATCACCCCATACCTCGTGTTCGTCTTCAATATTACAGTTTTCGAAATTTTTTTCCATGAAATCAGTAACTTTGTCACGTGTCTCTGCTTTGATATCGTAATCCGTCTCTTTGGGCAGCTTGAGACATACTTTGAAACCTAGGCCGAACTTGTCCTTCAGGTGTTGGACTGGACCCAAGCATTTGAAGACACCTTCTTTCATGATGCCTAAACGGGTACTAAGCACCTCACTTTCATCCATGCTGAAACAAGCAAATGAATCGTAAAAAGTTTAGCAA
>JAHWFP010172910.1:2922-13220 GCA_023313725.1 Lithobius niger
CCCCCCCCCCACTCCCTTCCACCATGCACAATACACTATTGGCTCTTGTAGCTGCTGCTTGTGTTGCTTTTTGGCTTTCTCTTCATTTTCTGCAGACCGTTCTCGTTGTAATCTCGTGGTTCTCGCGCTTTTCACTACGTAGCATTCTTTATAACCTGATTAGCCAAACTCCTGGAACGGGTTACAGGTGGACCTCGAAATTTATGGATTTTTCAATAGAGCGTGCGAATTTTTACCATCCAATTCGAAGCCGAGGCTTGTACAGGGTGTACATAAATACTACTACTATTAATAATAATAATACTTTAATAAACTTAAAATAACAATGGTTGATAGTGGCGTTTTGGAAGAAACTTTGAAACAGGAAAAAAAAAACAGTCAATAAGTAATAAGTCAATAAGAATGTCATAGTGCGGAAAAGTTGTCTTTTAGCATCACTAGTACTCACAAAAAATTTCATCACTTTGAGGTCATGTCTTGAGATGCCACAAAAGGCCTACACGAAATAAATACACGGAAATCGCTGTAAATAATATTAAGGAAAAGTGGAAGTAAACCATCAGCGAAAATTATGTGCTGGAAATAACGTAGTTCAAAAACACCGTCAAAAACTGCCGCGAGGTGCGCTGAAAGCGCCTACATCGTAGCCTTGATGAGTGTTAGCAAGACACAAAAGTGGTAATATTTTTATTATTAGATTTCGCTGTGTTGCAGCACTAAACGAACATTATTAAGGTAACGGTGACTATCCTTGAAGTCTTCGGACGATTTACTGCTCCGTCAAACGATTGTTTAATACATTTTTAATGGAATTAAAAACCGCCCTAGGCTGTATACTGTACAATACACACTTACCTGTGTATTGGTTCTTTGGTGGTTCTTCTGTTTGAAATTCATGAAATTAAACCTCCGGAGTTCTCGTTTTGACGTCGAGTGGACAAAGATGTGGAGTCGTCACTTGTGAGCTTCACAATGGCCGTCCTCTATTTAGTACCAAATTGTTAACCCTCCAATTTACCCTTTTACAATAATAGACTAAGCCAGGTAATTGTACACTATCTTATGTATATCACATGATTTCCTGCTGTAACAGTATTTAAAGAGAAGTAAACAGGAAGTTAGTGGAAGTTAGGAACAATTTGTACTAAATAGAGTGTGGCCATTGTGTAGCTCACAAGTCACGACTCCATAAAAGACGTACGTAATATGAAGCCATTGTTGTTAAACTTTATTAAATTAGTGTCAATTCAGTGTTTTAAGGTTAAAATCCGCGTATCACGGGTCACAAGTACCTTTCACAGTTCAGTCTGCATGCTACAACAACGCTTTTTGTGGCGTGCTCGCAGCGCGACTGGTGGTGGCTGAATCGGAGGCTAAGTGGATGACGCATCGATCGAATTACCGTCACCAAGCCTTATTACATATGAGGAAGCCTTCACTAAAGCGGCGGTTTTTTTTTTTTTACTAAACAGGCCGATTGTTTTTTTAACTTCATTTCCCCTGCAGCTAGCTAAACGATTGGTTCCAATTGCTAGCTCCGCAGCCAATATGGCGTTAATGCTACTGCTCTTTAGTTGGGATCATTATTCACGGAAATTAGTCAGAAATTAGGGTATAACTAAAAGAATTCGCAAGTAAAACGATACCTGAATAGTGGTTGAAAACCATTGTTATTAATAAATGCAGATGCTAACCTATACACGGTGCCTTTTGGACTTAAATGTCGACTGGCTGAGAGGGAAGTGAGCCATCGACCTTTGAGACCAAAGGCCGGAGCCCTATCGCTCAGCCACACTGACACGGCCTTTTTTAAAAGGAAGCCGAAGGAAACATCCATAGGCCGTATTCAACACATACACACATACATATAATCAAACACGTTCAAACCTGCACTGTTGGGGTGCTTGCTTACATGCCACAAATCAAGTGCACAGAAATGAACACAAAATCAAGCGTGAAATAAGTTAAAAATAGGACGGAAAGCAAAATGGGTTCGACAAGTAATTAATTAATGCAGATTGCGTATGTCAGGTGCATGAGCGGGAACTGAACCCACGACCCTTTGAGACCAAAGGCCTATGGACGTTTCCTTAAAAAAAAAAAAGCCGTGTCACTACGGTTGAGCGGCAGGACTCCGGTCTTTGGTCTTAAAGATCGTGAGTCCAACTCCCGCTCAGGCAGTCTGACATTTAAGTCCAAAAGGCAACGTAAATAGGTTTGCATATCTATTTATTAATCACTTTTCGCGCCCATTTGGTTTTCCGTCCTGTTTAAAAACTTTAAAAACAAAAACAAACCAGCTCCCTTGTTCAACACCTGATAAAAACAGGGTACATCCCAGATCTTAAAAATACCCAAGTACATTTTTCAAGAAAAGAATTTTCATGCATGTCTTAAATTAGAAACCAGTGGCTTAACTATAGTGAGGCAGAGGAGGCAGCCGCCTCCGGGCCCATCGACTTGGGGGGGGGGGGGAGGGGCCACCTCACTGGCCTCAATCAAAATTTATTTGTAACCGCAAAATACCAGAAACTGAACAAAATATCAAAATATTGGGCGGTGCCAAACTTTCATGAAAAAGGTTGTCACCTGTTGCAAAAACTTAACTGTTTTATTTTTTACGAAGGGGGGGGGGGGGGGGGCTTCGCTAGGTTCTGGAAAAAACTGCATTTTTTATGAAGTGGGGTGGAGGGGGTGGCCTCCACTGGGGCCTTGCCTTGTGTGGTAAAACTGCATTTTTTTTTTATGATGGTGGCCCACTGGGATCATTCTTGCCTTGTGTGCCAAACTCTACTGGGGTCTTGTTTTGTGCGGCAAAACAGCATTTCTTTTTTTAATGAAAGGGGCCCTCTACTGTGCTCTCACCTTGTGTGGCAATAAGTGGATTTTTTTTATGAAGGGGGGCCCTCCACTGCACTGCCGCCTCCGGGCCCCAATTTTGAAGTTATGCTACCCTTTGCATCCGAACACAACGACCACCAGTTCACAATCATTTTTTGATGCCTAATAATAAAACAGTTTTGCGAATATGTACCAATTCTTCACACATTTGGAATCGCACATTTCCCCCAGCAGGGCCACCCCACATAAATAGCCACCCCCCCCCCTCCACTCCCCGAATCACTTCTTCAATGCTTCGTTAGGGAGAGGTCGTCCCGGACTCAGCTTTTGCGCTGACTGGGTGGGCTTCACTTTTCATCTTTTTAACTTTTTAATGTTTACTGCTCTGGCTTGCTTTTCTTTAAAATTGGAAACCATTCAAGTGTACCTTGTGACTTGTAGCTTATGCTATGAAATATTTCTTTTTTTTTGCTTGACAACGGGATGAAAAATCCCGAAACGTCGCATTTTACTGTATAAATATGCACTTGCAGGCTTTTTAAAAACGTTTGACGTTGATTAAAACCATCGTTGCACAAATTTCAGCCAATAGGCCAACAAAATAATTACAAGGGCTTTTTCTTTTTTTTTTAAATGCCTGCACGTAAATGCTCGTTCAACCACACCGTATGGGAGATGTTTGGCGCTATGATGTTACAATATGCTAAACAGTAAACGGTACACCGGGACTTGGACTACCTTTATTTCGGTTTCCAACTTTTTAATCTGAACGTGATAAGAAGTGCAAACGCGGTCGGCAGGCTATACCTTGGTCACGGAAAATCCCCCCCCCCCCCGCCCCCAATCCTCGCGTACCACCACGCCCTCAGTTCCCCCTCCCCAACACTTTTGAGTCACGCAAACGACGGCGGACAATTTACGCCATGTTGTCGTGCTGCCGTCTGGTTGGGTGGTTGGCCAGTGCGTGGGTGTTTACTTATAATACCCCCATGCTTCCTTCCCCCCCCCTACCCTCCCCGCATTCGGCTTCATGGTTTTCTTATCCCCTCCATTCCCATAGGGACCATTATTCCCGTGTTACGCCTAATACCAAGCCGTGCGTAGCACATACAAACCCCCGGATGAAACGATTGTTTGGATTTTCTTCTTTTTTTTTTCCCCCGGTTGCCGAACTGCACGCGATTGCCGCGTCGCGTCAGCTTGCCGATTGGAAAATATGGAAACTAAAATGATGTTTTCTGTGTCGCAAACTTTACCAAATTAAAATATTCTAACGTTGGCACTCTGCTATTTGCCAACATACATGCAAAAAATTGTTACCGCGTGCTTCATCACCCAATAGCGTAAGGTAACCTAGTGTTCCTCAAGGCACTGCCTTACAGCCTCTTCTGTTTTCCTGTGGATGAAATGGCACAGGATACAGTAACGGTTTTTAGAGCACGGGTTATTTTCGCAAAATACGAAGAGAAAAAAAAAGAAACTGCAAACAATTATACGTCAGACATTAAAGGGAATTAAAAAATCCTTCCGGTATGTCGTGCGAACCGTTGACACTAGCGTTTGCAACATTTACACAGGTTAGAGTTAATTTCGCAAAATCATCTCGCACGAAAGAAAAAAAACAAGAAAATGAATGCGTTGGCAGCATTTACATACGGTTGAACTAATGTCGCAAAGCTGAGCCATGCGGGAAAGCCAACAGGGATGCATATCCCTTTAAGTGTCGAGTGTCCAAAATCAACTTAAAACATGCCTGTATTTCTCCAATAGATTCCTCCTTGTTACCTGGTTTTCTCCAGATACCAACGCAGTGACTTTTAAAGATTTTCTGTTGATGTACGAATTTGATGTACGAATGATGTTTTCGTACGAATTTACGAATTTGATGTGGATTACATCGAGAATTCTTTACTAATCCGGAATAGTAATAGTTCAGCGTGACAAAATCTCCAAACTTCAGCTAAAAGTTCTGACTTCAAAATAAAATTGCGATGTCATACAAACGGCCATTCAAAAAACACGGCTCACTCAGCCAAAATCCGAACCGATATGCAGCTAATGCTTCAAGGTTACAAAACTAACTTTAAATCCTTAACGTTCGCAAACAAAAAAAAAATAACTCTTTTGCAATATTAAAGGAGTTTTGTTCTCGAGTTTGTGAACAGAATTTTCCCAACGATTATCAACACGTATCCTTGCACTACTGCCGCTTCACAGTCAACAGGTACGAAGCGCCGCTTAGGTAAGTAGTGGGAAATTTTGAGGCAAATTTCTCTTGGTCTGTTCGCCGCCTTGACTCGTAATGGGAAAAGGTGTCCTGCGTGTTTATGGAGTGTGCTGGAGGTAATGAAATGGCCAACGTGATGTTATAGTCTAGCACGGAAAAGGGGAAGCCTTTTATAATTATGTGTTTGTGTCAAACCCCAAAGCCATCATAATTTCATGCTGTTCTCTTTTCTAAAATAAACGGAATAGACGTAGTTAGCTGTAAATGAGAGAAATATAGATTTTGTTATAGGTGCAACCACGTACACAACACGGAATTGCAACACAAAAAAAAAATACACATGTTGACGTCGCTCATACAAAAGTTATGTCGTGCCGTGGGAGGGTGGTGGGTGGGGAGAGGTTGCGTTTGAAAGCACGCAATTCCTTTTAAATTAAAGTGATTAATTATTAAAATTAATTTGTGTCCATCTATGCAAGTTGAGTCGGGTCGTACCACGCATGAAATGATCACGTATTCAGCTGGAAGATTTTTTTTAATGAGGTAAGCGACCTATCGCCTGGAATGTTGTGATGTTTTGAAATATAGACGCTAACAAAGGTGTTGAAATCGAATTATAAATAAATAATAGTAATAAGACTTTATTGCCAAATCTACAAACGGGATTCACAGGCTTTACGCCACCTCTAATGCTGGACCGATGCAAAATGGAATAAATCATCAGAGAATATTTAAATAAAATGTGTTCTTAAAATTGCCCTAAAAATAAATTCAACCACAGTTGTAGAGTATCGTCATGTTGCTTCGATACATAAACAAATAAACAAAAAGAGAATCTTTAAAATTGGTTTTGAAAATAGGCCCTAAAATTGGTTCAACCACACTTTAGTATTGTCATTTTACACCGATACAAAAAAAAATGAAAAGATAATCTTTAAAATTGGTTTTAAAATGGGTACTAAAATTGGTTCAACCACAGTAGGATACCATCGATACAAAACGGAACTCCCGCTGCGCATTTTTTTAAACCGTTCTTGAAGTTACGGTACATTTAAGCAAGGATCTCGGTTTCGATTCTCGCAATCGGAAATATCAGAAATCCGACTACAGTTGGGGCTAATAACCTAGCTGTCGACGCGCCATTAAATCTCAATCATCACGGGATGGATTTCTGATTTCCTCACCAAGATAGGGCAGCCAGTAATTAAAGGTAGGAGGCCAGTTACTAGTGGTGTCCCACGGGGATCTGTCCTTGGCCCGATACTCTTCCTCCTCTATACTACTGCTGACTTAAAAACATCTGCTTCATCAAGTAAAATGCCTTCGCAAGTCTGTCATTTACCTTAATGGTCACTTAAATTTGCAAACAAAACTGGGTCTTATAAATAGTTGGTTAATCCACCACCATACTCAGAGAAAAACCATTCGACAACCCTGGAAACACCACCACCACGTCTTTAATTCGCTAGGTAAAGTTAACTTCTTGGCTTCATCCAGTCCGCCTTCCTTTAATCCTCCAATATACTTTTGCCCACGACAAAAAAAAAAAAGAAATAAAGGAAAAAAAAAAAAAGACGGCAAATTTTCGTTGAAAAACCAGGATAAGAGGTATAGGGACAGAGTAGAGGAGGATTTACCATCCATTTTGATGAGGCAGCAGTTTAGCTCTTGCATACTAATACGGGTACTCTGAAAAACCGAAGATGGGGAAACTGGACGAAAAAAAGGAAATTCGTGAAAGAAAAAAACGATACGAACTGAAGATAAGGGTAGCCTAGAGAACCAAAAAAAAAAAAAACGCTTTAGCTAATGCCAAAGCAATCTCGGGTCTTGATGAAGTCGTACTAAATTCCGAGTGGCCGCCACTTGGCCGGCTTATGCAAAAGTCATTAAGTTCCCCCCTAAGAAAAATGAGAAATTTCAAATTTTGCGACTCATTGGTTGGCCCAAAGCCGGTTTAAGTTAGATTACATTTTGTAAAAGAGAGCTGCGATCCATAACGAATCTTCTACCCAACAAACTACCATAATACTATAGTAGACCAACTCTAACTAGTACCAGGAGCGACATAAAGGAGAGTCGGCACGGCTTGACGGAGTGCCCATGACATTACCGCTACTCGTTCCATCTCACGTGAAGCGGGGAAGGAGATGGCTTCTTCAAGCCAAGGCCGGCAGGGATAGAATTCGTATGTCTCGCCTCCTGAACGCAATGCCTGTTCATGCGCATGACAGAAAGTTGATGCCTTTTAGCATTGCTTTTTAAAAATCTTACTCTGGCGATGTTGAATCAACTGTCCTGGGGCCGGAAAACGAAGTCCACAGCTTCTTTCCCAGACAACCTTGTGACCAGGGATGGAGTATGAGGCAATAGTTACTATTCAAACGCTAGCGAGTAGCAGTAGTAGTAGTACGTTGGTACTCTACTAGATTGTACCACATTAGGCCTATACTTGTGGGACTAAGCCTGTAATTTCCATAAGTGAATAATTACTAAGCCTGCTTTAGGTACCTAAGAAGGGCCAAACTAGGATAAATGAAAGAAGTAGTTTTTCCCATTTGGAACGAGATGATCAGAGAGTCTAAAGTGGAATCCCTGGTACCCTCTAGGTACCATTATTGAGTAAGTAATTCGTTTCGTATCACGATGATATAAACAGTTAGTGGAAAGTTCCGCATGAACACAGCATTAAGGCATGAGAACATTATTAAGACACGAGGACAGTATTAAGGCACGAGGAAGGTATTAAGGTGCGAGTAACGCATTACGGCGCGAGGAAGGTATTAAGTTCCAAGGAGAATGTTAAGGCACCAGGACAGTATTAAGGCACAATGACACTATTAAGGCACAAGGACAATGTTAATGCACGAGGACAGTATTAATGCTGTAGGACATTACTAAGGTTTGAGGACAGTATTAAGGTATGAAGACTTGAGCCTTAAAGCGTTCGATAAGGCTCAAGGAATGTATTAAGGCTCAAGGACAGTATTACGGCACGAGGACAGTATTAAGGCACAACGACACTGTTAAGGCACAAGAACAATAGTAAGGCACGAGAACAGTTTTAAGGCTCCAGCACAGTATTAAAGCACGAGGATAGTATTAAGACACGAGAAAAGTATTTAAGGTCCAAGGAGAGTGTTAAGGCAGGAGGACAGTATTAAGGCACAAGGACACTATCAAGGCACAAGAACAATATTATGGCACGAGGACAGTATTAAGGTGCGAGGACAGTATTTAGGTATGAGGAGAGTATTAAGGCTCAAAGACAGTATTAAAGTTCAAGGACAGTAAGACAATATTAAGGCACCGAGGGTAGTATTAAGGCATGAAGACAGTAATGAGCCCAAGAAGAGTATTAGGGCACGAGGGTGGTATTAAAGCTCGAGAGCAGTCTTAAGGTACAACGACCGACAGCACTCAGGCACGAGGACACTATTAAGGCTCAAAGAGAGTGTTTTGGTACGAGGACTGACAGTATTTAGGTACGATGACAGTACTAAGGCTCTTTGCCAGCGTACAATGAATTACAGCACATTTCTTGCACATTTTTGTGCTAGAAAATTTATCACACATTGTAAAGAGTTTTTAAATCGACTGAATTTTAAGAGATGATAGGCATAGTCAGTCCAAAAAGTGTTTGGTTTATACACATAAGAAGGCTCTGATGCTGGAGAGAGGCTGGGGGCGGAGGCGGGGGAAAGCCGTGCCCAAGCCTTCGTGTATATTTTTAAAAAACACAGCCAAAAGTCAATTTACTAAGGTTGAGGTCCACAGTGCCGCAACCAGCTTTTTCCAAGAGGTACAAGGGCAAAATGTTGGGGCACTCCTCTACTAGTATACAATTTTAGAGACAAAGGGGCTCCAAACCCAGACCAAATAATAGTGAATTTTGTCCCTTTTGGGCCCCTGACTCGTAAAATTTGGGGCCGTGCCACCTGGGCCACCTTGTACACGCCATTAAATAGGCACCATTTTATCTTAATAAGTTTTTAGGGCTTGACACGCTCCCAATCCAAACGTGCCAGAAAGACGATCGGAAAGTCCTGGGATCTTTTATATGCTACAGTCTACATGAGCACGATGCATCACAGGGCTCTTCACTTCCCCAAAATTCCAGGGATGGTTGAAATCGGGCGTGAACCCACACCTCTCGCTCATGAGACAGTCGCGCTAACCATTAGGCCACCTTGCATGATTATACCACGCGCCATGGCTGTTTGCTGTGACGTGCATATCACGTGACTGGGCTAGTCCAATCAGACGCCCAAACAGCCGTTGTTCTCGTTCGTCATTGGCTAACTCATGGTGACGTCACGGCAAACAGCCATTGCGCATGGTTTAGATATAAGATTTATTCTCAAAGGGAGAAAAGGAACCCAAATGGGCATAACCAGATGCCACTAACAAGTCACAAAAGGAAGAAAGTTAAAAAGCACTTTAGTAATTCAAAATGTATACAGCGTAACCATCAAGTGCTGGTGAAAGACTTTTTTGTGCCGACTTTTTATTTTTAGTTTAAATTTAACATGGGATCTTACGTCCTTAAGAAATATATAGTTTAGCACCATGACCCATCTGCTCTGCTGTTGTATTATTAATTTTTCTGTTGTTTGTCATGGAATCGAAATGTCTTGGTTTCGTCTTTCACCTTCAATTAATGGCTACTCTGTATATATTTTTATTTACTGACAATGGTCCGAATACAAAACTAAGGGTTAGAAACTGTACGTTAAAGCAGGAATTTATAGGGTTGGAGAGGAGAATTTGTTTCTGAGACCCATACTGAAACGTCTTAGACACATTCACATTAGTTCAGTCTTGGATTATAGAGGGCGCCACGTGTTTTATGTGGGAATTCCTACTCAGTTTTTAGCCTAAAATTAAACTAAACGAAACGAAACTAGCTTATATTTAATTATTATTTAGCCTAGCTTAGTTGTAATTTAGTTTACTTTAGATTTGGGCTGAAAAATGGGCAAAAATTACCAGATAGAACACGTGGCGCCCTCTGAAAACTCGGACCGAACTAATGGGGACGAATCTAACGGGTTTCAATAGGGACTTTTTAGAGTTACAAATTCTCCTTCAAAACCCTATAAATTCTTGGTTAAAGTAACACTGAAAGTATTTAAATAAAACCTAGACAAAGTCGACCCAAACAAGCCGACAAAAGGTTCATATACAAAAACGATTACTTTGTGAACAGATGAGAAGTTTTATACAAATG
>JAHWFP010172911.1:6207-16300 GCA_023313725.1 Lithobius niger
TTTTTTTAGAGTGGTGAATTCAAAAACTTTCCAACTTTTTCTCGTCGATTTTCCCAACTATATGAAATATTAGGCGCCTCACGCTGCCTCATGTTTTAAAAGGAAGAACCCCTAGCATCAAATCAAAATCATGCCTTATATTTACTTCTTTAAAGAATGCTGATATCGGCCATAAGCCCATAAATGATTCAATCGTAAATTAAAACTTGCATCAATTCAAATTCGAATCTTTTGTCCAACATCAGATAGCCACAAGACACAACACCCCTGTCCTAGCTAATGACTTAGTATACTTGCTACTTCTTTGGCCGTTTCGGTATCAGAAATTACAGAGGACCCATTTGTCAATTAGGAGTTATTTATCTGTCAGGGGTCGTAACAGGTCCTCGAAAACCTGAAAAAGTAGTCGTAGGCCTACTCCTGGAAATTTCGAGCCAAGTGGTATTTTAGCCGTATTTAAAAAAAAAATATAAGCGTTATCAATCATTGTGGTGTAAACTAGAAACTTCAATCAATTCGGTTACACGGTTGTAATATTCTAACTTCTATTGTACAAATCTTCTATTGTTGTAGCATTGTTGCAGGCATGCATTAATTAAAGGATAATGACCGAAAACCGAGGGCATTAAAACAATGTCACAAGGGCGCGCCAGTGCCTGCAGGCATTGTTTTATAATATCACGAGATTTTCGGTTATTAGCCATTATAATGCCCATTGATCCTACAATAGAAAAACACGAGCGCCGCTTCATTCCTTCTTGTTGCTGAAGGTGGAGTTCGTCTAACAATGCACAGACACAAGCACCAATTAGAACGATACATTCAACAAACGGAGGCATAATGCCAACAAAACAATGCTGAGTTGTGCCACCGTTTGTAGCAACAATGCTTTAACGATTGTTGAACATATTGCCCCCGGTTTGCGGGCATTATACGAAAAACGGTAACGCGACAGAATGCCACTCGTCAAAATGTCACCACGTCAAAATGCCACCGGACAAAATGCTACTTCAAAATTTTTTTCTGATCTTTTTAAAAGGCCACAATGCATAAACAAAGATACAATTTACAAACCTTGTCTACTTAAACATTTTTTAAAAGTCACATACTGGGTGGTGTAAAAATATGGAGAAGCTACTGCCATTCCAAATCTACTAAGAGGAGAACCACGAAAATATACATACATATACTATGGGTCGGGGGACATGTAATGATGCTAGTTTAAATGACCTTGGAATGGTCCTTCTAGGTCATCATGATGCTAAATTTTGAACTACATGTCGCAGAATAGTGGTGTAAATTGGATAGGTTTACAGTTCTCTGCAACTATCCAATTTACACCGCCATTCTGCGACATGTAGTTCAAAATTTAGCATCATGATGACCTAGAATATGTACGTATATTTTCGTGGTTCTCCTCTTAGTAGATTTGGAATTGCAGTAGCTTCTCCATATTTTTACACCACCCAGTATGTGAGTTTTTAAAAATGTTACGTAGACAAGGTTTGTAAATTGTATCTTTGTTTATGCATTGTGGCTTTTTAAAAAGATCAGAAAAACATTTTGAAGTGGCATTTTGTCGGTAGAGGGTGGCATTTTGTCCGGTGGCATTTTGACGAGTGGCATTATGTCGGTGATTCCGAAAAACTGGGGTAATATGTCTAACAATCGGTAAAGCATTGTTTCATCAGGTAACGATATTACTAAAATTGGCATTATTTTTGGTAAGATTCACGGCTGCAGCAATGGAACGTAGTCTAAACTGGTATGTCTACTGCACGGTAATAAGATAACGGTTTCGCAACGAAAATAACAGTATCAAAAGTATTCGGTATATTTTAGATTTAATATACAACGAGAACATTTACATAGTTTTACGAGTGTTGATACTGCTGAATTTGCTTCCATCTACTCAGCGCCACATTATCGTTTTTCAATGTTTGCAGGACGACGTTCGTTAATTCTTTCACGTACCGAATTAGTTTGGTTCCAAAGGCTTGGCAAAAAGTTAAAATAGGTTTTTCACGCCATCAGCACACTTTTCAGACAAATTCTTATTGACGAAGTTATTATCCAGTTGTACCTGGGGCAACACTTCATCAATGTCAGAGTTAAGTAAATCATCAACCAAAGAAGCCATTGCAATTTTCCAACTTATAGACCTAATTCGACGAAATTCTTCAGCTCACAACAAAGGCACGCAACTTGCAACAATAGACTCGTTGTACAAGTGTGTTAGACTCTCAGTGGTTCCCCCTACCTTTTTTCAAACCGCGACCCCTCTAATTTTTTGTCCGTGACCCCCCCTTCCCACCCCAAGTAAATTCCTTCCCAATCGGTTTCACATCTATGGGTCTGGGGGAGCATTGTGAGCTCCCCCAGCAGGGTCCCGGGAACCCAACGCTTTTTTTCACTTTAAGCATTTTAAACGTCGTCATTTGCTCAAAAAAATAGCCCTCAAAGTTGTTTTTCGATTAGAAAGATAAGTTGTTAGAATTAGATTTTAGAAGAGATAAAAGTACTTTACAATTAATTAATTTTGATAGTAATTAAATTTCAGGGGAAAAAAATTTAAGGTTGAAAGATTTTAAAAAAGTAAAATAATTTTTTTTCCTGCTTATGTATCGCAACCCCCGAGAGGACGCCCGCGACCCCATTTGGGGTCCCGACCCATAGGTTGAAAACCACTGTGTTAGACAACGTCGTTTGGCAACAATGCTGTTAAGACAGCTTCTGTTGATCTCGGCTGTCTTTGCATATTGTTGCCGAACGCCGTTGTCAACTGATACTTGTACAACTCTTCCATTGTTGTAGCCGTGCATTTATTTTGGTAAGAAGCATGACTGCAACAAACAAACCGTGGTCATACCACTAGGAATAACCACTGCTACCTATGCTGTATTTCTTAGTAACCTAAGTAAGAAAGCCGTACTTCAATGTTACATAATCCCAAATCATTTCTGAAATTACCTAAGTATGAAATAGAGAATCAAACTGACCAGTTTTATTCGTTCGTTCATTTTTAAAACAACTTGGGCTATTCATTTTAAAAATATATACGATATTTAAGCAAACAGTTCAACGTGAAATAGGCATAGGCCCTTGTAGGCGAGCGAATAAAATACTGATGAAATGTAGCGAAACATGATAAACCTTGCTCCCCTCTACTGTCCAAATGACGCATTTGGTAGTAGCAATTGTGAGTGTGCGCCTCAAGGATGGCGAGTCGGCGTCCAAAGGAGATGACAGGAAAGGAAAAGATGAATTGAACGAAATTTAAAAGAAATTGTATTAAAGGATTAAAACAAAACACACGTTCTTTGATCACTGAAGATAAAGTAATTTAACTTATTTTTAAAATTGTGTATTCCGGTCAATCAAATCATATTTTCAAGGCTAATTGTTACGTCCCCTCATGACTAAACTGGGAGAGTGGGTGCCCCTCCCCAGTTCTTATGCCCCTGGGCCTTTCCAATCATAACTTTCTCCACAGATTTGAACGTAAGAATTTTAGGCGCTTTCCATTTTCTGATGCCTTAACAGGATCGGGTAAAATAACTTCCAAATAATTTCTCTACCATTGATAAGCAGATTTAGTGAGTGATGATGGACCGTCAATGACTGCCAAATACCTAACGCCCAGTTGTGAATTTTTGGCCGCCGCTCGGCGATTCAAATTCTTCACTGTCTGAATCAAAATCCCCTCCAGCAAATCAAGCGCTCCCATGTTCCAGATCACGTAGAAAAAACATTCCATTACAATGGTCCACTACAACAATGGTTTGCAATCGCAACAAGGGTTGGTTTGGTAACAGTGAAGCTCTTTAGTAGGTCTCCTTGTGCTTTGTCATTAGATCAACCTCGGCTTTCTTGCCTGACACCGAAAGCGTTTGTCTAACTAATACTAACGGATCCCTGTCGATTTGGCAGATGTCCAGTTATTTAGGTTACGGCTCATAAAACTAAACAATAACAACAAAACAACAGATCAACATAGTACATTACGATGCCGCTCTCTTGTATGGCCACAAAGCAAAGACGCTTTTCCCTCTCCAGGAGGAAATTACGTGGACAATAAATATTTTCCTACCAAGTTAACATTTGTGTGCAGGGCAGTAAAAATAATACAATTAAAACGAAATTCTTATACAGCAGAAAATATTGTTGTAGTTGGTCCATGCTAATTTGCAATAGGCGTAATGATTTTCATTAAAAAAATTCAAGGAATTTTAGTCGGAAAACTATTAAAGGACAGTGCGAAACTAGTTTGGTAATTGTAATAAGGTCCGTCATTTGGGCAATACTCCTGCGTCACCCCTCACACAGTTCCTCTTTTCCCAACTGGCCGTCCCTATCCTCCGCTCTCTCCCCCTCCCCCAACAATCATGGGTCGCAAATAATCCAACTGGGGCCGGGGAAATAACTATGGCGAATTAATTACAATTAAGCGTGACTTCGCGTAAAACGTTTCACCACCGCATTACAGTACAATCTCTTCGCCACCAGATTACAGCAGGAGGAATGCAACCCATCCCCACCCAAAACAAAAAATAGAAGTACGGACCCTGCCACGCTGCGCCAGTCTCTTCTCTGTTATGCAAGCTGGCCGCCAACTCCGACCCCTCCTTGCCACCACGTAGCGCCAACGCAATTATCCGCGGTGGCAATATTTTTGTTTGTTTGCATTTGTCAGAACAGAGGCAAACGAAAATTACAAACACGAAGAGCAAATGTGAACCGAAGTGTGTGCACCATATCAGAGGTGATGGCATTGAAGTACATACTGCACCGAGTGAATTTTACTTGGCCAATATTTCCTTGAAAACCACATTTTTCGTCACTTTTCCTTGATGCGGGCCATGAACCCATCCAAGAATGGCTCGTTTTACTATCACAACAATGTCTCGATTACTAACAATGCAAATCGTTATTGTACAAATATGTTCAACGATGGTTCGCCAACAATGCACTAACACTGCCCTTTATTGCAACAATGCTGCAGAGGTATTTGTCCAGATCCCCAAATTCTCATCATCGGTTTGCTCCCCGCTAGCAAATTATGATGTTAAATGGGCTTACCTAATTTGTTATACTGTAGTTAACTTATGCACAGAATTTTGAGATTTAGTTCGGCTAGAATACTGTTAGAGATCGCACTTTTCTGTATTACGGTTTTGTCTCCAATCTGGTCACACGTACAGTTTTATTCCTATAGCCTCTGTTCCCCCTCCCCACCCAATTTTACTTAAATAATTTTTTTCAAATTTATTTTCGAAAAAGCATTTTTGGGGGGATATTAAACTGTTCAACGTTAAAAAAAAATAATTGTATGCGTCCCCCTGCGAAGAAATTCTAAAAACATTTTGATTTGGCCTTCGTCAAGTGCTCATTTGGCACTTTCTAGGTAAAATGCAGCATCACGATAACTTCTTACCCCTCAAGTAATGTTCTTCTGCGTACGTTGCTGGCTGTAGATATTTATTCGTTTAGCTACAGTAAAATAAAATTATATTGTCTTGATTGAAGACGAGTATATTGCAAACATGAACTGCATTAACCAACTTTTTTCTTTCAAACCTGTTTTGTAGTACCCTAAACCATTTTTGGTCTTTGTATTTTCACAGGAAACGTCTGGAATAGTCCTTGAATTTTAATCTTTCAAAAGTGTATACCAAATCTTTTTTAGCTGAAAGTCTGACTAAACACAGAATTAAACTTTTACTACAGTAAACAGCACGATTTATACTGAATGTTTTTTAAAATACAGATAGTAGCTAGTTCCTGAACAGTGATATATTTGTAATTAAATAAATACGGATGCAATCCTATTTATGTTGCCATTTGGACTTAAATGTCAGACTGCCTGAGCGGGAAATTGAACCCGGGATCTTTGAAACCAAATGCCGACATCCTGACACTGAGCCATCCTGACACCGCTATTATTGAAAAAAAAGCGGCTCAGCAGCAGGACCTCGGTATTTGGTTTCAAAGTTCTTGGGTTCAATTCCCCACTCAGCCAGTCTGAAGGACAAAAAGCAACGTAAATAGGTTTGCATCCGTATTTATTTAACCATTCTCGAGCCCATTTGACTTTCCGTCCTTCTGAATATTTCTAAGTACTCTAACTGACTGCCATTGAAATTACAGAACGTTGATACTAAAACATACCCGTATCCAGACAATGCATGTTTATTTATTGGAAAATGTCGTTGTTGCAATCTTGATTTGGCAACAATATACTCATCTCAGTCGCGGTGCAATTGTCGGCAGGCTAAAATTTAAACAATCAAATGTACAATTGAGAAAATTGCTGTTGTGCTTTACGAATCATATATTTAAAAACGTAAAGCACAACAGCACTTAAACAGACGCAATTTTCTCAATTGTATGCATTTGATTATTTAAATTAAAAAATGCTACATATTTATCCGTGTACATTTTAACAAGTGAAACTTCAATTAAATACGCCTTTTTTTACAGCACTCTTGACTTTTTTTTGTTTCTAATTATACTTTAACGACAACAGTAATTAACACGTTTTTTTACTGAATTTCTTTTAACATATAGTTAGTAGCCTGTCCCTGAACAGTGACATACTTGTAGTTAAACTGACTGTCGTTAAAATTACAGATGACCAGCTATCTATTTGAGTTATTTTTTTGTATTTTAGCAGAATATCTGACAATATACAGAATTAAACCTTTACGACAGCAGTAAATATCGCGTTTTTATACTGAATTTCTTTTAAATTACAGACAGTAGCCAGTTCCTGAACAGTGACATATACTTGTAATTGCACTGACTGACGTTGAAATTACAGAGGACCAGCTGTCTATTTAGGGTTATTTATCTGTATATCAGCAGTAAATCTGACAAAATACAGTGTTAAACCTTTACAACAACAGTAGATAAGATATTTTTGTACTGAATTTCTTTTAAAATACGGGTAGTAAGCTGTTCCTGAACAGTGATATACTTGTAATTACACTGACTGTCATTGAAATTACAGAGGACCAGCTGTTTATTTAGAATTATTTATCTGTATTTTAGCAGTAAATCTGACAAAATACAGACTTAAACTTTTACGACAACAGTAAATAACACGTTTTTATACTGAATTTCATTTAAAATACAGGTAGTAGGCTGTCCTTGAACAGTGATATACTTGTATTTACACTGACTGTCATTGAAATTACAGAGAACCAGCTGTTTATTTACAATTATTTATCTGTATTTTAGCAGTAAATCTGACAAAATACAGACTTAAACTTTTACGACAACAGGAAATAACACGTTTTTATACTGAATTTCTTTTAAAATACAGATAGTAGGCTGTCCTTGAACAGTGATATACTTGTATTTACACTGACTGTCATTGAAATTACAGAGGACCAGCTGTTTATTTAGAATTATTTATCTGTATTTTAGCAGTAAATCTGACAAAATACAGACTTAAACTTTTACGACAACAGTAAATAACACGTTTTTATACTGAATTTCATTTAAAATACAGGTAGTAGGCTGTCCTTGAACAGTGCTATACTTGTATTTACACTGACTGTCATTGAAATTACAGAAGACCAGCTGTTTATTTAGAATTATTTATCCGTATTTTAGCAGTAAATCTGACAAAATACAGACTTAAACTTTTACGACAACAGTAAATAACACGTTTTTATACTGAATTTCATTTAAAATACAGGTAGTAGGCTGTCCTTGAACAGTGATATACTTGTATTTACACTGACTGTCATTGAAATTACAGAGGACCAGCTGTTTATTTACAATTATTTATCTGTATTTTAGCAGTAAATCTGACAAAATACAGAGTTAAACTTTTACGCAAACAGTGAACATCACGTTTTTATACTGAAGCTCTTTTAGAATACAGATAGTAGCATGTTCCTGAACAGTTCCCTAACTGTTGAATTACAGAAAAATCTCTGGTAATCGGACGCCAGAGAACATTCTGTAATTTTACAGATTTTCAAACTTGTAATTTTACAGATCGTAAAACCTGTTAAATAACAGAATATTCTCTGGCGTCTAATTACCAGAGATTTTTCTGTAATTTAACGAACTTTTTTTTTCAGTGTACAGTTAACCTTTCCCTCTCTAATTCAGCCTCTATATTTAACTTTCTTTTTCTTCATTTTTTACCCTTTTTGCCTCATCTACAGTTTTTAATGGCTTCTGCCATATCATCCACCAACAAAGTGCCGCCCTCCAACCCACCTTTAAACGTAGCCAGAATTTCACTTTTTCGCTTAGGCGCATGCAACCCTAATTCCTCACATACAGCTTCAAATCAACCACACTTTTATCACTAACCAACTCCATTGTAAAATTACTTAATTACCTAAGTAACCAACAATAAAAAAAAATAGCACCAACACGCACAACAGTTCCCGCAAGCTTTGAACAACACTTTTTTTTTCCAAACGCCCTAATACCAAGGTGTAAAAAAAGTTTGCCACAGCTCACCTGTTGCCGCGTTGTGGAGACGCTATTAAGACGACTTCTACATCTAAACTGACGAACTGCCGAAATTTTCGTTCTCACATGACGAAGTGCAGCATTACCTCCCACTCTCGCTGATAGGAATGTTTTCCGTCCCTCGTCCAGTCACAATCTTGTCTGCCACCTCACCTTTTCCGTCTCTTGACTTGTCTTTCTTGAACAGCAGGAAGCCCCTTTAATCTTCCTCCCAAAGGTTGCCGCCAAAGTCGAAATTCTGCCATGGAAAATGAGCCCACTGAGTTGAAGAAGCTCGCCACTGCCATCTAAGTTGACATGACCACCTACTTTCGATGCAGCTGTGTCCCTTTAACGTGAAAGTCCGGATGTAAGCCTATTGATGCAGCATCTTGGCCGTGGAAATCCGAACAAACCGCTGCCACCAATGTAATTTCAAGGGTCACTGCAGACTTGTTAAATTCAAACTTCTTTACTTCATCCTTAGACATAACGCATTTTACAAAAATATACATTTAACAATCCGCACATGAATCGTGAAATTGTTCAACAAGACAGTTCGTTCAAAGAGTTCTGTCCTTGTTGCGTGCTTGTTGGGAAAGACTTCTTTTGGCGCCAAACCTTCTTCATTATAAGGGCTTGTTCCCGCCACAATACAGAAAAACTTTCACAAAAGGACGCACGTGTCACGCACGTTATAGTAAATATCGCCAAAGACCAACTTCCTTATACTTGGCAAATGTTTCTTTCGAGCATTCGACTAGAACAACGTAATTAGCCATAATTACAGTCATTAGGTAATTACCGACAAGCCAGCAAGCATGAGACAGCAACTTTACAGTTTTAACTTCGGATGGCAGTTAGTGACCAACAGGTCCTTGCCTTTCCGGTTGCTTTTGCAACAAACTTATTAGTATTACAGCCAAAAAGTCGTTTGAAGGGGGGGGGGGGGTGAACTTGCTATCGTAGCTATTTTTTCTAGTTATTCTTGCTTTTGCAACAAACTTATTAGTATTACAGCCAAAAAGTCGTTTGAAGGGGGAGGGGTGAACTTGGTATCGTAGCTATTTTTTCTAGTTATTCTTCATGAGCATCCTTACCAAATTTCATGCTTGCCACAGAAAGTGAACAATTCCATCAATTGTAGGCCCCAAGCTGCCCTACTCATACACGTGTGCATCTTTGATTCCATTTATTCGCTGAATCAGTGACTCAATTAAAAAAAAAAACGAATTCTTTCTGTACTGAAAAACCGAAAAACCTTTTCCGTACACAATTCCATGCTCTACAATTCGGATTAAACATATTTATGCAATCCGTTTCCGTGATATATTGAAAAACAAAACCAATTTCGAGCACGTATTTCCAAGGGGGTGAGGTCATAGTAGCAAAATGTCATAGTAGCAAACGACGTAGTAGCAAAACATTTTCCCGTCGTAGTAGCAAACGGTCATATTAGCAAAACGTCAAAAGAGCAAAGCTTGAAAGTACTGGGTAACGTCGTAATAGCAAAACGACATAATAGCAAAACGTCACAACAGCAAAACGACATAGTAGCAAAACGACACAAGAGCAAAACGACATAATAGCAAAACGTCACAATAGCAAAACGTCACAA